>KZ807986.1:71130-88712 GCA_000696205.2 Oncopeltus fasciatus
GATCGAAGATATCCATTACTTGAATTCCAGCATTTAATATTTTTGAAAAACAACCAATATTAGAAACTATTACTTCTGTTCATAAACAGCTGGTTTTGAACTTTGAGGGCACTAAATGTGTAGTGAAGTAGCAGGGCATGTTTAACTATTACAAATTCGACTCAAGTCAGTTTTTCCCTCTGTTTTTATTAAATTAATTTTATTAAGAAAACTTTTGTCTGATTCAGAAGACATATGGAATTTCAATAAAACAATAATTGTTAGATGGTTTGTTGGTAGGTGAAGAAGGCAGTTTTCTAATGGAAGATTTACTGATGACATTAGTGGTGATTCTTTTGGATTTCCACAGTTAATATATTTTTGAAAATTGGGGTGAACTCAAATCACTTAAACCTTTTTAAAAAAAAAAAAAAAAAACTCTTGTGTGCACTACTAGAGTTGTTTTGCTCACTCCCTCGGCAGATTTTGAAAATGTTTTTCTTCAGTTCAGGACTTTGCCTGCGCCTCAGGGGCAATTTTAAGAAGTACACTATGTTTATATGCCCTGTTGGGTACCTGGTACTATCATAAGTAAGATATTGAAACTTTCTTCAACCCAGACATTCATTTCTCTGAATAATTATTAATTAAATTAATTAATGAATAATTAAAACCAATGCCTGCCATATTTGTGAGTGAGAACATAGACCCTGTCTATTTTCTATAAGTAAGGTGACCTTATTGCCGAAACCGGTCATGGTTTTTTATTTATATCAAAACAAATGCATTTTTGTAATCTTTATCTAGCCACAATTATTATCAATATCATTATAATTATTTTGGTTTTTGTATTTTAAGGTTATTTTTTAATTATATTCTTGTAACTTTTATAAATTTGGAAGTTTTATCTTTCTTTCGGAAGGAAAGTTTATTCAATATTGTTAATTAAAATTAACTTTTAAAATTAATGAATTTTTTTCTTAATTTGTTCAGACTTTTGTACCAGGCTTTCTGCTTTCTTGACAAATGGCTGGCTCGCTAGTTTTGAATTTGCGAAAATGGATGCTTCCGTAACAATGCATTCGGTTTCATTTTTAGTTTATTGCAACGGGACTTATAGAAATATGTTTAATGATCAGTGAAAGAAATTGCTAAAAAGTAACCTAAAGGCCACAATTAATGGCTTTCTTGATGAAGTTCGCCAATATGGTTTTCAACGTAAAACGACCAGGAGTGTAAATTATTAGTAAAAAAAGCTTTTTTTCATTACAGATGGTGTAATATTTAGCCTAGAACAACGAAATTCAACAGAGATATTTTTATTGGAAAAGAAATATTTTTCTAGTTGTATAGTGAAATTGATGAATTAAAAATGGGATTCATCTAAACTCTACATATGAAGTATGTTATTGAGCTAAAGCAGACCAATAAGAGTTCGCTTTATATCATTTGATAAGTTCATATACCAATATTCATTTCCTAAACACATAATTAACGCATCGTGACACTTTATTCATTTGTATTTAAACAAACAATTCAGTTAATTCGCAATATATTGTTAAAACTAGGAAAGCATGGAAGGAAAAGACCAGACCTATACGGGAAGGGATCATTTTCGAGAAGTTTGCCTCCTGCATCCTTTCTTCAGAAAAGAAAATTAGGGTTGTGGATCACTTCCTTTATATTTTTTTATTAATTTATTTATTATTTAGTAAGGGCAGTAGGTTTGATTCATAGCTGTAATTAGTAGGTGTTCTTATTTGTTATAATAAACTAACCTCAATATATATATTTTTCTTAATTATTATTGACCCTTAGCCCATAACAATGTCTAATTTCTTTGCGAAAAAGAATATTTTAACATTCGTAATCAAAAGCTATTTTTGTTTCAGGTAAACCTCACTCCTATTAGTAAATTTTGTTTTTCAACGCAATATTTCATAGCCAGAGTTTCTAATTCTTCCCGACATTCCAAGTATTGTTGCGAAAAACTAAAGACTTCGGCCACTAAAGTACTTGCAGACACACACAGCCGCGAATGTGATCCTACCTTCTAAATTTTTGGTTATGTAGTAGGTAGGATCGGAGATATCGAAAGTATTTTCAAAAAATCTATGTTGATATCTACAAGCTCAATAACTACATTATTTTGGAATACGCTAAAACTAATTTCTTAAAGAAGTTTGGTGTGTGCAAGTCAGATTCATTGTAACAAAATGTTTCATTTTGAAGAAAAACTGAAATATCACCTCAGGAAAATTAAAAAAAATTGCATAGTCATAGTTATAAACAATTAATGAGAGGGAATAGAATAATAAATGTATCTGTCACAGCCAGGACTCGAACCTGGATCTCCTGCTTTCCGGGCCGGTATGCTACCATTGCACCACCGGGACGAGCTAGATAACTTATTAAATTCCCAATACACTAGCGAAAGCCTAACCCACGAGAAATACATTGTCTTATGCTCGAAGGAGCTGACATTGTCTAGCTTTAAAATCGACTCTCATTATTTACTTTTTTTTTTTAATTTTCATTTATAAATATGAATTTAGTTGTGGTTTATTATCCCACATAAATTTTAAACAATTAATGAGAGGAAGCAGAATAAAATTTACTTGGGATAATAAACCACAACTAAATTAATATTTATAAGACATAGTTATATTTCACTTTACGTAATTACTTTAAAATTATTTTAATTTTTTTTTCCAGATGTTGGAGGTAATTTATGAAAATTTTGTGAAGAAAGATTTAGTATCCCTTAAAAAAACATACAACCCGAGACCAGCAAAAGTGCCTTACGGAGTTAGTGTTCCGTCTGACTCTAGCGTCACAAGGTTGACTGTTTCCGTGACTGGAAATAACCCAGGGTTGAATCTTACAAGTCCTGAGGGCGACACGTCGGTGGGAGAAAAGAAAACATTCAAAAGTACTGTTATAATCAATGTTGAGGTAAGAACTTGGAATTGTCAATAACCTCAGAAGGAATTATATAAGACTTATGATGAGGGGCGCCAGGCTAGCTCAGGGGATCCGTAGGGGTCTCGCAATCCTGACGCCGCGGGTTCAAATCCCGCCCAGGTCAATATTTATAATATAGAAGCTTGTCCTGAGCCATGGGTGTTTAGAATAGGGTGGCAACCTGTAGATAGCCCCTCCCTCCAATGACCCTAAGCGGTTGCAAGGGAGGCTAACCCAGCAAAAAAAAAAAAAAAAAAAAAAAAAAAACTTATGATGTCTTTAAAAAAGAAACAATTCATCACACTCTAAATAATATCATGCTTATTAAAAAACAATAAAAATAGTTTGTATGTAAAGTTTTTTCCGGGTTGGACCGTGTAAAGTTTTTGATGGTTGCCGAGCTTTCGCACATCCTGTGATGGCTTCTTCAGGGCTGAATAGACATTGAGAGCTGTCTTCAAATCCAGGGGTATTTATACCCGGCGCTGTCCGGTCCTTGGACAGGCGAAGCCTGTCTTCCCATTGGTTGATCCTGTTTTTCTGTTCGCTGATTGGCTGGATCTAACCAACCCGGAAAAAACTTTACATACATCTGATGACAATGGAAGCCTACGTGAACATCTTACCAACCTGTACGGGGAGGATGTTGTTCAGAGGATGAAGAGCATCGACCCAACCCGGAAAAAACTTTACATACATCTGATGACTGTGGAAGCCTACGTGAACAATAAAATAGTTGTACAGTTCTATTACTCTAAACTCCATTCATTTAATGTACCCCCCCCCCCCCGCAAACTATTCAATTTCTTTCGCTCAATAATCATATGACTCATCAACTTTATTAATTTTTTAATTTAAAAACTACACTCCAAATTTCATAAAGAAAACAACTAATTGCGGCTTTAAGGCAATAAAGTTTAAAATTTACGATTCAAGTAAAACCACACGTATTTTTGTCTAATTTTGCACAAAATTCTGACTATTATTATTAATGACTTTTATTAATAAATAGACCTGTGTAAATTTTCTTTACTCCTAACTAAATATTACGCCCGCCACATTTAAAAAAAAAATAAATCTTTATTTATACAGGACAATTATTGAGAGGGAATAGAATAAAAAATCTAACTGTCCCAGCCAGGAATCGAACCTGGATCTCCTGCTATCCGGGCCGGTGCATTTACCAATTGTGTTACCAGGACGCGCCAGGTANAAAAAAAAAATAAATCTTTATTTATACAGGACAATTATTGAGAGGGAATAGAATAAAAAATCTAACTGTCCCAGCCAGGAATCGAACCTGGATCTCCTGCTATCCGGGCCGGTGCATTTACCAATTGTGTTACCAGGACGCGCCAGGTATCTCATTCAATTCCTACATTGGCGAGAGCCTAACCAACGAGAAAGACAAGAACTTCGTCTTACACTCGAAGAAGCTGACATTGTCAAGCTATTTGTCGACTCTCGTCATTTACTTTATTTAATTTTTTCTTTATAAATATTTTATTTGGTTATGGTTTTTTATCCCACGTAAATTTTAAACAATTAATGAGAGGGAATAGAATAAAAAATCTAACTGCCACAGCCAGGAATCGAACCTGGATCTCCTGCTATCCGGGCCGGTGCACTTGCCAGTTGTGCTACCAGGACGCGCCAGGTATCTCATTCAATTCCCGCTACATTGGTTAGATTTTTTATTCTATTCCCTCTCATTAATTGTTTAAAATTTACGTGGGATAAAAAACCATAACCAAATAAAGTATTTATTTATTACATTCTCTTACTTAAAAACCTTTGTAATTTGATGTATTAACTCAAATTAGAAAAAATATATTACGATTTTATTAGATATTACTATTTTTTTTTATTATAAGATATTACGATTTATATAAGATATTATGATTTTTTACCGCCACATTAAAAAAAAAATTTACTTTACTCTGCACTTATGATTGCTGATAATCCCCGACTCCTATTTGTCCAATTTTGTATAATAAATAACTTGGCATTTCGTTTTGCATTTAAAAATAGCTTGCCAAATTCCATTAGGTAAAAAATGTATCATCATTTTTTATATCTAGTGTGATATTATTATACCTAATAAGTAGGCTTGAAGAAAAAAATTAAAAAANTATTTATCTGTGTATATTGAACATTGCAAAGAATAAAAATATCTAATAATTTAAAAGATATAATACATAAAAAATACAGAATTAAAAAAAAAATTTACTTTACTCTGCACTTATGATTGCTGATAATCCCCGACTCCTATTTGTCCAATTTTGTATAATAAATAACTTGGCATTTCGTTTTGCATTTAAAAATAGCTTGCCAAATTCCATTAGGTAAAAAATGTATCATCATTTTTTATATCTAGTGTGATATTATTATACCTAATAAGTAGGCTTGAAGAAAAAAATTAAAAAACTGTCATGAGATCAACCTTCTTACTTCCTGCTTTCTTTTGACTGCTTCCGCTCCATGTAAGGAAATATAGAAAAATGTATTGATTGAGTAAAAGAAAAAATCCAGTAAGCCAAATTTTATTTGTATGCTATCAAAACTTTTTTTGTTTGTTAATAATAGCGAATTATTAATATTATAAATTTTGTTCTTACTCCGAACCTCCCTCTTCCACCAATCGAACTAAATATATCCATTAACAAACTTAATGATTCGTAAAAAGAATAAAACATTTTATGTAGTTTATTTTTAGCTTGTCGAATTTACGATAAGTGAAAATTTGAAATTATTATAAAAAGTCTTGTCATGGTAGCAACATACGGGAAGTCAGCTTAACTTCTGTCACGCAGGAGCTGTGTAATCTCAGCTGATTTCCCGAAATTTCATTAAAGATGGATGTAAAGGAGTGTAAATGTCGAAATTTATTTTCCAATTCATTTGCCTAAGAGAGCAACGAGAGTAAAATGTATAATCACTAAACTTTTACTAATAGGGAAGGAATCAACCGTCGTTGGTAAATTCGTAAGAATATTTACCTAAATAAGAATATTTCGAGAAAAAAAAATGTATAGAATATAAACACTACACAAATTTACATATTTATTATTATATTATATAAACTTTTTCGTGATTTAACAAACAGCTGAGATATTACGATTATAAATTTTGGTCTTCCACTGAACACGCTCACTCGCATGATGAGTGTATATACCATTTCGAACGTACCAAATTATTAAGTTTCCTAAGTAGGAACGGTGAAGATCTTTTACAAATTTTCTGAAATATCTATCCGTCTACGTATATGGAACCAAAGTGAACATCTTGATTTATTCACGAGAAATCTACTAACACAGTACGTCAGTCACTCAAGGAATGAATAACTTATATTTCATTATATATTATATTTCAGACCATTATATGTTTAAACATCAATTGAAATTTTTTGATAATCACCTTATTAATATGTAGATTTCCACCGAATAATTGACTCCACCTTGGAATATTTAATGTTAACCAATATGATTCATTGGACTGAAGAAATAAACTCTTAAACCGTAGCAGCAGATCCTGAATAATTTTAGACAAGCATTTTATACACTCTCTAGCATTTTCAAGACATTTTCTCAAACAGTTCCATATTTTTAACCTTAAGATAGACCTGTACACCAATTCAGATTTCAACAGTATTTGAGGCCATGAAATGTAACTGATTTCTTACCAAAGCCACTTTGAGCATTGTTGATATATTAAGGAAAGATTTTCAATCTTTCTTAGAAAAAATACGATGTATGTGGTTTTCTTATATATATATATANNATATATATGTATAATTTATACAAGTAATATATATAGTAAATTTATGTCTTGTTAAACAACTACATTCTTGTTAATGTCTGATACAGAAGGTGCGTCAAGTATAAAATTCAAAATATGTGTTGCTGGCTTACTATTTTCGTATTCTGATGTTCACGCAGGCTTCCACGGTCCCCAAAAAGTATCCATGAATACTTTTTCCGACTTGACATTGTCGAAAAGTTGTGTTTTTCGAGCTTTTTTTCTTTTTTTACACAATGTGATAGTTTATTCAGGGTTTAATGGAGAATGGAAGCGACCATAGCTGTACCTACAACTATAATTGCCTGGGCTGGACCTCGCACTAAGTTTGCCTCCTCATTAGTTAGCTCTTATCAGTTCATTTTCGGAAGTGTCAGTTTAGCTTCCCTTTTCACTGACAGTAGTGTCAGCTTTCCTGAAATATAATGCTGGTTTACAGCTTACATATCCGAAATACTAAAACTCGAAAAGCGAAAACCAGTATTTATGAACATATTTGGAGACCGAGGAAGCCTATGTGAACACCGAAATTCAAAACTACTAAACCCAAAACACATATTTTGAAGAAATTTGCTGCTTGACGCACCTCCTGCATCAATTAATTAATTCACATCAATCAATTTTGTACATTGGTCATAAACATTTTGATTTATGATGATTATGATTGGCCATTTTGATGAAACACAACCTCAAGTCAAAAAGGTGTAATATAAAAAAAGTCCATTTTAAACTTCTCTCATAATCACGGCTTAACCAACCTACTGGAGATCACATAAAAAATATGCCCCTTTCCTTTTCTAACCCTCTTCCCTCTCATTAAGGATTAGGATTAGGATCAGTCTATAGCGCGATAAACATCGTGGTTATTACGCCCTGACTATTGGGGATTCTCTAGGGTTAATCTGTTATCCATTCTTTTAAATGTGTTTCGTTTTTTTGTTCTTGGTTACATTTCATTATATATCACTTGGTGTGCAAGTTATATTCGTACACATAAATATAGGTATAAAACCATTTTAAAAACAGAAACATGAATTGCACAGCTCAAACGGCAAATTAACAATTAAATTAAAAACAATAGAAAACAATTTTAACAATATGATACAATTAGACTTCTATAGTGAATACCACAATAAAACCCAGAACAAAAACAAACAACAACAAAATAACAATTTAACTAAGTAAAATTTACAACAGATTTAAATAAATTACTAAAAACAGTTATGTATACAACCTATAAGCTATATACATAAATAAAGTAATTGTGAACATAATGATTCATTCCTTTCAGTGAATACTACTTCTAGCTCAAAGCTAGGACGTACAGAAATAAGTGATAGTTTCATGATTAGTCCCACATTTTGAACGAAACTTAACTTCTGGAGCCACATGCATGATGAGGGACCCTTGAAAGAAGCTCCAGGCATCCTTTTTTTTCCTTTTTTTTTTTCAATGTTTAGAAAGTATAGAGTAATTGATTCTGGTACACCCACAAAAGAATTTCCCAATAATGATTTGAAATAAACATAAGCTCTAGATGTTAAATACCAGGTCATTAGTTTATGATTTTTATTTTTATACTAGACCCTTTGTTGTTCAATGGATTAACTTTAATTCAGTTCTCTTAAAGCTCTCGAGTTGACTAGTCAAAAATGATTCCAGTGGGAACTCGTGTAGGTTAATTTTGTTTTATGACTATAAGCTCGAATTAAAAGCTATTGAAGCTGCCTAAAAAAAAGTATGTTCTGTTTTTGAAAAAGATACTCTCTTTGAGTAGGAGGCATAATTTTGGTTTGCCTAATTTTGTGCATGAAACTCATTCAGGCTGGCCAAATGAAGTTGATATAGAGGGAGTTTGAAGAATAATTGAGTTTGATTCTCACCAAAGTTGNGGAGCATATGATAAAGTCTTTTTTGTCTGATGTAATGGCATGATAGAGAGCTAGGCATAATGCTTGCATTTCAGCCGTGTAGATTGAAGCCATAGGTGGAAGTTTTTGCAATATTTTGTGGTCTTTAAAGACTACTGCTAGGCCTACATTGTCCTCTTGCTTTGAGCCATCTGTGAAGAAAAATTCTTTATTTGAGTAAACATGGATAACTTCATTTGCTTTCCCTAGTTTTTCGCTTGTAGTGTAATTTTTATTGAGGTTTGTTAATCGTAGGTCAATTACGGGGATTTTTCTTTTCCACGGGGGTTCTTCAATTTCGTAGTCCTGTATGTTTACTGTTGGGACAGAGGAGATCATGCTCCTCTGGCGGATTGCTAATGGAGCTGGGCGTTGTGGGTTTTGTTGATATAGTGGAAGATATTTGGGCTCGAATATGTAGTTGTAAGCTGGGTTCGTCCCTGTCATTAATTGTTTAGGGATTATCTTTTGACCTTTGACCCTAGAATATTGGCTAGACATGTTATAACATGAATGTAGTTAAGTAAGATCCAGTTAGTGAATTTATTTAAAATATTCGGATAATGAAATGGATAAGTAGGAAATTCGCCAATATATCTCTTTTACTAGGGTACGCCAAACCTACCTGTGAGGTAGGACAGAAAATTCGCTTTTGTCGCTCCCATGTCATGACATTCATTGAAAAACATTTTCATCATTTGTCTGGCGTGGAACTGCCCTGGTAGTTTTTAGATGTAAAAAAAAATTTGTGAGCTATACGGCGAAATTGATTAATCAGGAGTGAAAATTTTCCTGTGTCCATTATTTTAATTAAACTGTCTAGAAGCCATCAGTTGTTTTCTTTATTTCCATTTAATTTGGTATTCGGCCTTTAAACGAAAAGTTATAGGATAAGTAAGATATTTATTAAAACCGGGTCAATTGTACTGAGGGCTTTCATGATTTGGAAATTTCATATACAAATATTCATTCACTACTTTGTTGAGGAATTCACATAGTTTATGTGATCCCTGTCTCAAAATGCTTTGAAGCATAGTTTTCAGGTAAAAGGCAATAATTTGTTTATTACAATTTTATATACAACATATCTATGCCATAAAAACACCTTTGTCAACTTTTAATTTAAATTTAAAAGTTAAGATTTTTTATTTTTAAGATATTATTAATTTGCACGGTATAAAATTATATCAGCAATAAATCATTCTTTTATTTTAACATATTCTTTAATGATTTTAGAGACCTACTCCAGGCATATGGAAAGCTAATGTGAGCAGTTCTAGTGCCCATTCTTTGTCAGCAATTGGAACTAGTAGTATTAAATTTCTTGTTGGTTTTTCTGTACTACCCACTAATAAAATATCTGAGACTTCACACCGACCACTAAAAGGTCAATATTACTATATAATTTGATAAGTAATACTAACATTGATTAGCATTTACTTTGTATTATTTAATTAATTTGTATACTTGGTCTTGGCTGTTTTAATTAATTAAAGAACCCAAACTAATAATTTTTGGAACCCCATGAAATGGGTTGTTCCTTGCAAAAGTAGATACGTTAAATAAAAAGAAATTTACAATTTATAGGTAACACATCAATTTTGTTTCAACTACCAAATAGTAAATATTGTATCTACTTTTGCAAGGAACAACCCATTTCATGGGGTTCCGAAAATTATTAGTTTGGGTTCTTTTGGAAAATGAAAATTTACCTTTAATATATCTATACCTATTCATAGTCAAAATTAACTTCATTTTAAATTATTACTTTAAGTGATCACACTTAAGAAGTAAGAGTTACTCTTACTTCACAATAATAGCTGATTTTTCATTTATAAGAATAATTAATATTTTTCAGTTGTTAGTGGTGAGAACATTACTCAGAAATGCTTAATCCCCAATTAACCAAAAGATCGTTTTTACTAAAATCATTTTATTCAGAAATGAACGTTTTGAAATTTTTGTAAAATACATTTACAAAATTTTTATCTTAAGGGACGCACTACAGATTCTGAGGGCTTTTATGCTTAAAAAAAAGCTTTCTGTTAGAGGTATATATTGTTCTGATCTTGTGATTTTTAACAAAACAACATAAACCACTGACAGAAAAATGGCGAACATTCCCCCAAACCCTAAGAATAAGAATAAGATGGGACTCAGGATTCCCACTGGGATATATAGCATTCTGTGCTCATCTGAAAAATCATATATTGGAGAAACATAGGAGTGATAGACACAAGGCTGAACAAACACATAAAAAGCATAGACGCTCTGGAAAGTCTCGTAGCTTAGTGGAACGTTTCATAGACACCACCCACCAGTTCCAGTTCATGAACGCCACTATCCTAGCTAGAGAGATCAAATTCTACTGCCAAACAATTAGAGTAGCCATAAAAATCTTTAAAAAAACCAAATTACATTAATAGGGAGAAAGGACATACTTTAGTCAAAGCTGGAAACCAGCATTACATAGCTGTGATAACAGATTCCAGATAGACAGCTCTGGAAATTAACTGATTAGAGCCAACCAATGGTAAGGCAAAATCAGGTTGAGATCCAGTCTTGGGAAGGTATTAAAGTCCCTTGGGCCTCTAGTCTCTCTCATACTCAATTCAGCTCTGAAAAAGCCACAGGATGGGCGAAAGCTTGGCAAATTTTTGAGGCAGTTAAGTCTCAAAGAATAATTTATGAATATTTCTGCAGACCATGGAGGCTTACGGGAACATCTTAATTATCTAATTTCAAATTGAGAGTTTTTGACCATAGAGAGTATTAGTAGATGTTTTTTTGTTGGGGTTCGGTGAAGGTAGATCCAAGAAATGTTGCCAAAATGTTGGCATATAATTAAAAATAATCATTTTTTAAATTGTATTTTTTTTGGATCGAACTTGACGAAACGCCGACAAAAAAACATCTACTTAATAATCGTATTTCTTTCAATCAATTAATTTAATACAAAAATTTATTTTTTTAATTATTTCATTGGTTTCAGGTTGAAATTGGTTTATTGCTTGAATTTTATCCTAATATCATATCGCTTAATTATCCTAATTAGTACAGTTTTCTATTATATTACAATTCATTAAATTATCAAGTCATGGTTATTTATATTTTGGTAAAAAGTTGTTAAAAACAGTATGGTTTTAATTACTGTGACCTTATTTTAATCCTAAAACTAAGTTTCTAAACTTTATAAGTTTTAAGAAGTTTCCCTAAAATAATTTCATTAGGAATCCCTGGTCCTTAGAGCAAATAATCTTGAAGGTAAAAAATCTAAAAGGTTAACAACACGATCATACAAACGAAATAAACGGGACTCCAACTATGCAAACCATCCACAAGACCACGGACACGACCTCACCGACATACTAACAACCATGATGTTGTTACATAAACGGCAGAAGGGAGGAAAAATGGAAATTCTAGAAAATATGGAAATTTACAAAACAAGGACCACTGACAATAACATTATAAACGAACAACTTAACACACAATCTGACACCATATTTAGACCGCTACTGTTACTAAAACGAACACACAAACGTAAACAAACAGACGACACACAAACCGGCAACAACGCAAAAAGACATAAGACAGTATAATTCATAGTCAGACACTATCAAACACAAACACATTTACAAAAAACTTCGGAACACTTAGAACACCTCAACAAAGAAGATTACAAGTAATCCCAGCCTCAACTAATACCTGAAATAATGGACACTGACCCTTATAACTCTCGCGTTTGACAGACCTTATCGCCGACAAAGCGACCGTTACAGCTAAACGACTCTTATACCTGACGCATCCGACCAACCCACAGAATACAAACGCAGTTGAATACAGACAGTGACAGTGAACACATGTATTCGGCCAGGAAGATGGACAATGTCCGAAAGCGCTCGCCAACGGAGGATGGTTTGCAGAAACCAATGAAGACGGATAATAGAAGGTACGATAATCTTGAAGGTCCTCCTTAATGTAAAGAAAATATCAAATAGTTTCTTACTCATACAAGAGATTTCTTCTTGTTAAAAAAGTAATATTTATTTTAATTTATTGCAATATTTTAAATTTATTTTTATTTATCATTATTATTTTTACCCCAGTTATACTAACTCTTCAACTTTAATATTGGTTAAATATTTTGTTTCTATCCACCTCTCCCATTCTGGAATTCAGAACTTTGTGCGCTTTGGGTTCCTGGTGAACCAATAAAATGATATTGTACAGAAGTTGAGAAGCGGATTAAGTTTGCTGACCACTGCTATTTTGCCCTACAAAATCATAAGCATGGAGATCTCTAGGGCAAAATAGCAGTACTCTTACACATGCCTCAGAAAACTGGACCTTAAACCCTAAAAGATTTGAAAGGAAAATTCTCAGGAGAGCGGTCCAATATAAAATAATAAAGAGTATAGATGCCGAAAAACAATGATTAAAGGCCACGCATGTCCAATTCACATTGGTTAGACTGTGATGTTGAGGACACATGATTAGTATAGACTAAGACAAAGTCCTTGCCAAAATCTTAAGGGAGTGCATGTATTGTGTAAGGAGAACATGCTGGACATACCTTAGGCGGGACACCCGAATCATACTTCACCCATACTTGGTTCGGAATTGGATGACAGTAGTACTCAACAGAGATAACTGGTGGTCGATGCTGGTGTAGACCATGACTATTTGAAGGGTCATAATGCCAGTTAATTAACTAACCATATCTGCCAATTTTGCACTGACTTTAGGACTTAAGCGAATGGTTTCCTTAACAATTTTTATCTATATTACACTAATATAAACAGTCAATAACAAGTACCTATATTATACTGTTGTTCAAGAATTAATATTGGGCTCTTGACTAAGGTTCTTCTATCTATCTATTTGTAAGTTGTTTTTCCTCTGTCAAGTTAATTTATTTGGTTTCTAAGTTCTTTTATTCTAACATGGTCTGTTAATATTTATATCATAATTTTTTATTGTGCTTTTGGTATGTTTAAAATTTGTTTAGAATTTGATAAATTATGAGTTTGTTGGTCTATAAAATTATTATTTATTTATTTTTACCTCTCATCAAACCATTTGGGATCTTTGAGGGAGTGGCAATATATAGGTAATCAGCCTATTCTAAACAGACATGGCTAAGGGCTTTTATTTCTTGATAAGAGTTTGCGTATATGGAACTTAAACTGTCGGTGCCAAGCTTGTGAGACACAAAAGGACTTCTTTGGTTAAGCTGGCACTCCCCATGTTGTTTTTTCTAAAGAAGCAAATGAAGCAATAGTAATAATTAATTAATGTTATTTAATCTGTTTTATGACCATTATCATGATCAATTTTCAAATTTGATTAGATGGAATTGGCTCTCTTCTGATTTATTTTGATTAAACTATTACCTATTTTAATCATAGATAATCATAGATTTGAGAATAAAATATGTTTTATTACTGATGCTGTTAAAATTTAATTTATTCTTTTGATTTTGATTACTTCTGAAATTTTGGTTTGACAAATTATCAATATTTCATGACTGGTCTGGTCTATTATTTATGCTACCTCCTGTTTCACTTTGGTTTTTGGTTACAATTTATTCTCAATTAATATCTTAAGCTTTTTTAAATCAGATTAAACCTGCAAATTTTAATACATTAAACAGTTCTGATGCACTAACAACTCATATGCTCAAGGCTAAAATTTTACCTTACTCCTGGAATGGTTACAAAATATTTAGATAATAGAGCTTTCATATTCCATTTATACTTCTGTGTAATATATCCCCTACATTTTTCAATTTTGATATTCCTTCAAAGCAGTTTTTTTTCCCTGAACATTTGTAAGTATCATTATTCTTGAAGTTAGTAAATTTAAAATTTTCTTGACTCTTTTTCAAAACTCTTGAGGCATATTTTCATACATATGGTTGACTAGGATACAACTATTGCTTCAATATCATTTATAATCATCATCACATTATATCCTAAAAGCTTTTGGCCCAATTGGGCCTGTTTCAATGATATTATTTTCGTTTGACAGCTTTTTGCTACTTTTCTGGTTAAAACTAAGCCAATTGATTTGCAAAGGCTCTTTTGATGCTTATTTTAAGAGAATTATGCAGATTTTATTCTCTGGTTGGAAAAGTACAACTTTCTTTGTGATCAATTCTGACCGGTTTCTTGAATTGCTTGCTTCAATCACAAAAGTGTGTGACTTGAATCGAGTTAATAGTTTGGCCAGATTCAAACAGCTTATGATGAAAAATTCTTTCTATCTCACTAAATACTAAGTATCACTTTTCCTTGCATTAATCCAGGCTTTGACGTGGTTTATGAAGCTTGTCCAAGCTTCGATCATGAACGTTTTCCCGCTTTATTATCATACATGATCCACTTCTCATAACCCATAATCAATGATTTCAAAAATGGCTCAATAATTTAGATTCACATGAGTAACTGTGTGAGTGTCTACATTCACTCATTTCTTAAAGGACTAGCAATTGCTTTCATACATTTTTTGAACAATGTAACATTTCTGTTATTTTTACGGTTTTAGGTAGTGAAAATAGTACAAAACTTTTTGATAATTATCTTTGACTTTGTTTCTACAGGAGGTGAAAATTATATTCTCGTAGAAGTTTCAAATCCTGAAAAGGTTAAAAATATAACTGCAATTGAGATGTTTAGTCCATCTGGAGAACATTTTTTATCAATTGATCTAGAAAAACTTTCAAACGGCAATACTTTATACAGAGGAGGGCCATTCATACCTCCAAATGACTATTTTAATATGAAGGTTGGTATTATATTGTTATTTATATTATGTTATTATAAAGTTCTATTCTATGATAAGTTTTTAAGTTTGAGGGTAAGACTTATGACCCTGAGGGGTTTTGTAAATAAAGGAGAATCAAATATGAAAATTAGCATTTTGAATCCCAATGTTCATAAACTTTGCTGCTTTTCTTCTTTATTTAAAAATAAAAAGAAGCAACTATTTAATCTCACATGCCCAATGCTCGGGACACCCGATCTGCCACGGAAACTGCCACAGACTGAGACTAACTGACTGAGGGCGCTGCTGGCGAACTGCTTTTATAACTTCCTGGACATGGCAAGGCAAATCTAGAATGGTCTATCCAAGTAACTCTGCTTTCCTTCCAAGGAGACTAAGGAAGCAGGTGTTATCCTTCAATTGCCCCCTTCCCCTAAAGGTCTGGCCCACAAGCCACCTACTTCCCTAGTCTTTAACAATATTCATAGAATCACTTGTAAATTTGTATAGTGTTTTAAATTAAGTACTTATTGGGTTATATATGAATTAATAATATGCATAAAGCTGCCAAGCAACATTATTAAATAAATTTAAGTAAACCCCCCCCCCCTTGTTGCTGATCTATCAGCCAGTCTTCTACTCTGGTAAATAATGGAATTTACCCACTATTTACTTACTTTTCAACCATTTCTCACCTGACCTGTGGGATGGAGAAAGTGAAGAGGGACACATGTACAGTCGTGCAGAACAGGCATGGTGTTGATATAGACTGCTAGATCCGGAAATTTGCGACTCCAGAAATGGTGTTGGATGTGGAGAGCTGCCACTCTGTAAAAAAAACTAATGTTAGGATAACTGAGGGTTGATGCTGGAGCTGGTTAAGACTACTTGTTGGTAGATAAGAAGAAAAGAAGAATAAGAAATTAGAACCATTATTCATTAATTCTCATTAGATTTTTCAAAATTTATTCAACCCTAAGCTTTATTAAATTCCTTTGGGTTCAATATTTGCAGTTCAAGAGGTTAATATTAGTAGTTTGTCTAAGTGGTTTAGTTATGGTTAATTTTTTTAGATTTGGTTTAGGTATAACAATCACTTCTTTTTTATTATTAATGAATTCATTTTTCTTGATAAATTTAACATCCTCCAACTTATGTTGATATCTTATCTTAAATCTCTTACATGGGAAGTTTTGTTTAATCTTTATTTATCTGTGTATATTGAACATTGCAAAGAATAAAAATATCTAATAATTTAAAAGATATAATACATAAAAAATACAGAATTAAAAAAAAAATTAGCTTTTGTCCTTGATGAAAATATTTATAGCCTGGAAGGCTGACATTTCTGAAAGTGAAAGCAGGATTATATAGATCCTAGTCTAAACCAAAAGTGATTCGTGGAAGAATTTACTTTTAAGAGCAGTAGTAAATGTGTCATGCTTTACCTTCCAAGAATTTGGGCTTGTGCAGACTGAATATGTGTAATGTTAGGCATGTTAAATTATTAAAATAATTCTTTAACTTTCCAAAGAATATTACCGATTTATGGAGACCTTTCCTCATCAATTAAAAAAGAAAAAAATTCCACTATTATTATTTTTTTTTTTTTGAGAATGCTTTCATAATAGAGGTTATTAATGACTATGTTACAATTTATAGAGATTACATTGAATTTTCAATAGTCTTAAATATTACAAAAAAATATTAGAAGCTATTAACAACACGAAATTGTGTCCAAAAAGCAAACACTTTAGCAACCAGGAATTCTCATTAATTGCGCATTATTATTCTTGCTCTTATTGTTATCCCTGCTGTGTGAAATGTTATTACTGAGAAATAAAAAAAAAAATAAGTTTGGAGAATTAAAGCTCAATGAAATTCCACTTTCCTCTTTCTGAGATGCTGAAGCACACACTTGAATGGCTTCTGCTGAATCACTCAGTGTACCACAACCTGTCAAAGTGTTGTCCATCCTCACTTAACAGTCCATCATGCAGAAGCTATGTAATCTGAGCAGATTTCCCATATTTCATTAAAGATGGATTTAATAAGAGCAAATGACGAAATGCCTTAGAGAGAAATTTAATGCCGAATTGGTTTCATTATTTTTAAAATGAACACTAAATCATATATATATATATATATATATGTATATAAATA
>KZ807986.1:89425-114516 GCA_000696205.2 Oncopeltus fasciatus
ACTCATTGGCGGAGCAACACTTCAACAATTTCGAAAACGTACGAAAATGGCTCGATGAATGGATTTCAAATAAAGATGAAGCATTCTTTTGGAATGGTATCCATATATTGCCCGAGAGATGGATAAAATGTGTAGAAAGCGAGGGCCAGTACTTTGAATAAAATATATTATACTTTTTTTTAAATTACTGTGTATATATTTTAAGAAATAAACGACATTTTAAACTTGCATACCTGGTATACTGCTAATAGCTGATAAAACTTAATACTACTGCCCTAACTACTTAGAAATAAATAAATATAAGAAATAAATTACTTACAGCTAATTAACAAATATGTACAATTAAATTAAGTCTATGTGCTTATTTATATAGAGGCCTCAATGCCACTTGCTAAATTGTTTATGCTTACTTGTTACTATTACTTATTTCAGTTACCAGTCTGATGCTCTTGAGATGCATGATCTGACTCAAAATTTAACACCAGCTAAAGGGATATAGGCGAGCTGATTTTATAACCGTAACTCAGTGATTTTGTAACAACTTCAATTGGCCCCTTCCCGTATGGGTCAGGTACCCATTTACTCTCATCACCTGCTTCCTTAGTCTAACAATATGTATACATTTTTAAGGACTATATTTTTTGCATCTCCAAAGTAGAACCAATAAAGATCCATTAAAATTTTTTGGTAGTACCTTCATCGTACTAATGTGAATAGTTTGATTTCCCTATGGAAAATTTGCTAAAATACAGCTTAGGATAACCCTTAGGATAATATACCCAAACATTTTATGATATATTTAGAAATTTTCTCATGGGGATACAGTAATTTCTGAACCCAGGGTCAGGATAAATTCACTAAAACGCCTCAAAGAAATGCTCTTTCAATATTTTCCTTTAATAAGAAATTTTGAAACATTAAGAATGGGAATTTACTAGAAACTCATCGTTAAATTAATTACATTTATATAACTCATCACATACTACATAAAACTGTAATAACACTACTGAAAGTGCAGTTTTGAAATGACTATTCATATATATGGTCCTAAAGACCATCAAAATTTGTTAATTAGAAGTGGGGTTTCCTTGAAACTGAAAAATATTGAAATATTACTCAAAATAATGAATTTCAGTGTGCAATATCAAATTTAAAAAAAAACAGAAGTTATTATGCAACATGAAATCCAATTTTTGCCATTTAGTCAAGTAGGAAGTTTGAAAGATTAATAGAAAGCGAAAAAGATTTATTTCACTACTGATTCTTATATCTATTATTCTAGATGCATGGCATTGACAAAGCAGGAACCCCAATAACACGATTATCTCCTTCAGCTATTTCCCCCCAATTACCAAGTGAGTACTCAAAGATATTTTATAAATTCAACTATGATGTTTTTCTATATTATATTTTTCAACTTTCCTCAAAACATAATTGTCTAGAGATTAAGGAGAGTGCCCAGGAAACATTTATGTGATAGCTTATTCATAAAGATATTAATAAATGTAGCCAAACATTTGATTTTCATTCAAAAATTTTTAAATTAGAAATTGCATAAAAATTTGTTTATGTAAATTTATGATGATATTTCGGAAGCATGATGATTTAAAGTGCCTAGCAAGCTTTTCAATCAGCATTTACTTATCTTTCTCATGCCCAACTATTTTCTTAATTCTAAATTGTGTGCAGCCTTCTTATAAGTATTAATATTATTGAAATATGATATTTGTTAGAGGCATAATGTAAATAAATAATGTATAAGTTATGTAAATAATTTAAAAATGCAATAAAAAAAGTTTTCAACAAACATTCTTGACATTTTACGTTTGGTGACCCAATAGATATAGTTTTTGTTAATTTGCTAGCTATTCTTCATATTATCTGATAATATGCTACTTTACATTAGTTATGATAGTTCTTTTTAATTTTTCGTTAAACAATATCAACATTTTTTTGTCTACAATTATAACGCTTCAATAGAGATTATAAAGCTTCAATAGAGATTAAATATATTCAATGTCATTGTAATATACCCAATATGAAAAAGTTAATTGTAAGGATTTATTATAGATGCTGCTAGTAATGTTAAATATTATCAATTATTAAATTTTTACAAACAGTTTTTTCCCCTTTTTTCAGAATTGCCATACGTTACTATGTTATCTCGTATGACTGTTGAAGCTGGCAAACCACTGGTAATAAGATGTCATGCTGAATCTCTGGTTGCTGTAAATTTAAAACTTTACAAAATATCTAAAAGTGGGTTTAGTAAAACAAAAGCCTTTAAGTAAGTAAACTTATTTTTGAATGCTTGATAGACATTAATAAATCTAGGAATAAATGAAGTCCAAGACTTTTTTGAGTGATAAATACTTTTATACCACTATTTACAACTTAATTCCTGATAATTAAAAACACAATGATTGTTATTTTTATTTTAGACAAACTAGTGATATTTTTCTAGAAATTGAAAGTGCATCCCCTAGGGATGAAGGGATTTATAGATGTTGGGCTAAAAATATTGCTGGAGAAGAAACTAAGGACATAAATGTTACTGTTACAGGTAATCTTGCTTAAGGAAATATAAAAATTTGTACAGGAGATTTTTATATTCTCAAAAATGACTTAATATCTAGGGACCCATTTTTTACTCTTTACTTAGTTGAGTTTTTTTTTGGATACATATGTAGCTTACACATAAAATTAAAATTAATTAAGAATTAAAATTAATAATTATAGATTATAACTGTAATAAGTTAGATGATTCATAATGAGCTTCTGGGCACAATCAGCCTTAATAAGGTACAATTTTTCATTGAGAAGGAAAAAAAATCAGGCCAGAATGGTGTTCTGATCACTCCCTTTCTCTAAAGTAAGGGATGATGAATAAACTCATCCATTTTTGTTGTTCTCCCTCCTCCTGGACCTGATTTTTATTAGCATTAATTATATGTCTTAAAAGGAGAGAACAGAGTTTCTTATTTGTAGGAACCCTTAACAGATATGTTGAACTTACTCTGTCTTTCATAATCAATGTTCCTGTATCAGAGATTTAATCTTAAATTAAAATGTACAGCTTGGAGCCATGACGTTTGATATAAAATACTGAACATATTTCAAGAACATACCTCTGTTTGTTCTGTGTGTCTGTACTCACAATTTGATATTGAACATCTTTCTTGACTTCTAGCAAGTAGAAAAGAAAATAATACACCCTCATAGGCTTACTGTATTTTACCATTAGAGTAGGTTGAGTAAGAGACATTTTCTTATTCTTATCCGAGTTCCATAGAAATTCCTATTCTATTTTTCATAAATTAGAATAAAAGTTCAAGTAAATTCAAGCTGCTTCCTTGCCAATTCCTCTTCTAAAGTAATAAGAATAATTATTAATTAGTAATAGGATTAATTAATTAATAAAAGTTATAAACGTACATTTTATATAGCACATAATTTTCCAGGCATTTAATCAATGTATACACAATGGATGCCCCCAAACCATATTTTATGTAAAGCCTATCCCTCTGTTTTCCTTTGAAGGAATGAAATTGAATTTGATAAGCCAGACGCTTGCTAAGACACCACATTTTATTACTGTACCTGAGGTTTACTGTATACAAATTCCATATCTAGCAAATTATAGAACCATACTTTTATCATGTCAGTTTTGAGGCAAAGGGCTCAGGCAGAAGGGTAGAAATGATCAGACACGTCTGAGCCCAGCCTGCCAGCTGGCTAGTGAAAAACTTCTCAATTTCACTTACAGAATAATAGGTGATGAGGGGACCTATCTCTGTCAAACTTCACACACTTATCAAGCACTCTTAGTTTTTAACAATTTTTAGAGCATAATACTTTCTACAACCTATAAAGAAAGGAAACTGGTGCTATGTGTGATAAATATAAATAAAAAATTTAGATGTATCTGATAAAATTATAATAGTGCATGAAACCTCATAGCTGCAGTTCTGCTTGGGAGTTTCTAGAGTAATAATTTCTTCCTCTATTGGCAATATAATATTGATCCTTCATCTGCAGTGGGTCATAATATCAATATATATTGATATATAATAAGTCAATACTTATCCCTAAGAAAAATTGCATCTCAGGTGATTGTTATCTTCTTAGTATCAGGAAAGAGAGTGGGATAACCTTTAGTTTCACCTTATATATTTTCTTAGACCAAGTGTCCCATTTTTCCACAATTCTTGACTTACTTGGGATATACGTTCACAATGAAGAATTCAAGTCATGATTATCTACCAAACCAGGTTTCCCGTCGCTGTTTCTCCACTCTCCAACAATTTATCCAACAATTTGCCGCTCTAGTCAATTTATGCATCGTTAAATTCATAGTCTCCTTGTGTCCTCACTCATATTCCCCCATTTTGACTATGGTTGTTCTTGTTATGGGGGCCCCACTGGAGAACTGTAGGATAAGCTTAAGCTTCTGCTAAACTATTTTATCAGGTTTGTCATGGTTCTCTGAGGAGCGCCCACGTTACAAAGCTTTACTCCAAGTCGGGATGGTTAAACCCATCTTTCTGTAGGTAATATTTCCTTGGTTCTTTCCTCTATCAAGTCATCTTTTCCCATTCCCCTCCCTACCTATACGATCTTTTAACTTTCACATTTTCCGTACTTTCCTGCCCACCCGTTCCTCCAATCTTTAAAACTTGATCCCTCTGTATAATCGACGCTCCTCTTCAACATCTTCCTGTACAATTAGGTATCAGGAACTGCTAAACTGTATCTTGTTTAATTCTTATTTTTATCATGAGTAATTGTTATTGTATTAGTTTTGAGTTTCATTGTTTTTTCTTGCATAGCTTTCATTTTATTTTTGTGCATCTATTTTTATTACCCCATGTATTTCTTAGTTTTTTTTAATTTTTAATACTTATTTCTTCTATTTCCATACTTTTATTCTATTTAAAATAAGTTTATATTATTCCATACATATAAGTTTATATGTTAGTCCATACTTATTATTATTATTATTAAGTAAATATTGTCAAGTTCTGTTGAAAATATTTTATATTATTAGCCTATTGTTTATTTATACTTTTTATTTTTATTGTGTTAACTGGTTCAGAATCAGCTATACTGTCAGCTGTGACCTCCTTGTTATCCAAGGGGACTTAAGTCCCTGAATAAAGTTTCTTTTTCTTTATTCTTCCAAACCTTATGATGCCTTGAGAGGTCTGGTGAGGCTCTTGTTATTTGAGCAGACAACAATAGATGCTACTTTAACTCAATATGCTTTAGATTACCCAGAATCTTGTAATAAATATTGTGTCTAATCTAAGATTTTTTTATTAACCTGCTCCAATAATGAATTTTACTGAAGGGTTTAGGGTTTAGAGCATTGTCTTATACATTTACATCTTAAAACAACCCAAGTGGCTTAATTTAATCTGTACTCAGTGCTACTTGACACAATAATCCTAGTTCCAAGAAGACCTTTGATAGCTCGCAGATCTACAGTGGCTTTGACTTCTTATCTTGTTGTGTATATTTATTTTTTAGTAAGAACTAGAAAAGTCCAGAGCTGAGCCAGGACAGTTACATTGATAATACTTTTAATGTTCTATGGCTGTTTTTTAAAAACATTTTTATCTCCTGCGATCGAAAAAACGATCTTAGGGAAAATCGACTATTCCTTTTGGTATAATCAGGAACTTCAGATCTTGTTTTCTACGGCAATATCAAGGTTCAATGATCAAGTTTGATATAATTTAATCAATATAATTTAATTCAATGAACACTTCAATTTTACTTGAGTCTTTCTCAATTAGAATCCAGAATTTTCTAGCTCTATTGTTTTGGGTCGTATACTACCCATTATTCCAAAATGTCAAATTTGATAAGTTCTGAATTGCTGAGCTTTTCTGGGTTTCTCATTGTCCATTGTCCTCCAATTTAACGCAGTTTGCTAGCAAGCTTAATACAATATTGAAGGCAATTATACCTACTAGTATTATTAAGCTAGTAATAATCCTCATCCATTAATGCCAGTCTATGCATTATCTTTTACAAATAAAACCCTTCCAAAATATTATTTATTAAGCTCAAAGACATTCAGCTACAAAAGAGGATCGGAGCAGAGAACTTTCCTATGCCTGGAGCACTTAAGTCTTATATTCGAGTATCTTCTTCACAAAATTTTTTAGGTTTAGGTGAATTTCATATTTTTCTTAATCTACTTTTACATAGACATAAAAAAGAAGTCTGTTTATTATGTTGAATTCATTCTTAAATCTTTTTGGTTTTTGAGCTATTTATTTACTAGTTAAATGTTTACATATGATTTACTGGCTTTAAATTCTTTTGACCACCTTAACTTTAGCTAATAAAAATTATAATAAAATTGAATTTGTCTTCAATAATACTTACAATACACTGATTAATGAAATTCATAAACTGATTCAAACCTCTATTATTTTAGCACTAAAATTCATAAATTTTTGATTATTTAACCTAAAATTCTGAAAATAAAGATAAAACTTAGCCTTTTAGAATAATTCCGATTTGATAAAAAAAAAACTGCCTACTTCTCTTAATCTAATGAGTAAAATAAATAATTATTATTCCAATAATAATTATTTCTTTTACTTTTATTAATGGGATAATTATTAATCTAATATATAAGTATCATGAACTCTCCTATTTAACCAGTTTTCATTAATTATTAAATTTTAAATACTTTCATTTGATAATACCAGTTCACTAAAAATTTTTCACTAATTTATTTTCTATATATTTACATAATTTTAAAAAATATCTCTCATTAACTGTTTTTCTTTAACACTATTTTGCCACTTATTTTAAGATTTATATTCATATAAATCATTATTAAATAGATTTGTCTATTATAATATTCCTTTTTTATTTGTTTTTCCTCTGCTAAAATTATAAAATATAATTTTCCATACTAATTAAATATAGTTATAGTTCTTTAATTATNTTTTTTTTGCAGTGAAGCCTCCCTTGGTTATTGTGAAGCCAGAAATATTTTTCAAGAGAAACTCACGTGCAGAAATAATGTGCTCTACAGTAAGCCCTGTTGAGTATTCTGTTCAGTGGATGAAGGGTTAGTAGCTTTTAAAAATTATAATAGTATTTGAGTGGTAACTTTAAAAAGGATAGTTTATCAAAATGATAATTAAAAAATTTCCATTAATATATTAAATGACCTGGTTTTATAAACAGAGCTTTGCAAAACGAAAAAACTTTATAATGAAGGGCCAGAAAGGTCAAAGATTGGCTGGCTGGAAAGTAAAAATAAAAAGTATTTATGCCTCCTTTTTTTAAATCTCTACCCCTCATGATCTGTGTCATTCAGTGTAACATTTAATTTTACCTTACTACTTTTCACAATTTAAAATTAAATATTTAATTTCCATGCCAATTTCTCTCTATTTGCATTGTTTTGATGAAAGAAATTCAATATGATTGTTAATCAATATTTATGTATATCTCAATTCAAAATTCCCCCATTCTTGAACATCATGCCGACAATATTTGAAAATCAGTCAGTGCTCTTTAGGCCACCCATTGATTGATATTAGTACCTTGAGAAGTTGTGGTATCCTATATGAAACCTTTGGGGACATTTGTTATTTAAATCTCTCTCATAACTACTTAACTTGATAATGCTTTAAATTTCATTACATCTGTCAATCACATTTATGCCAGTGATCTTGAGGAGTCATCTGCCTCTTAGATAAATTCCCATTCCTCTCCTGCCTCACATCTTAAATCTCCTATCCAAAAAATGATATTCTGGTCCGAAGGCAGAAATACTGACATCCTTCTCATTACCTATCATTTAACAGACTATCCCACCAAGCAAAAATGATTATTTCTTCTTATAAATAAAATCTTTTAATCCTATATTTTTACTCTTATTTAGCCTGATAAACTCTGCCAGATCACCACAAAATTCTGAAGAACTATGTCTCTTATGTAGTTCTTTGTGACACAGATATTTTATGGGCATTATCATTCAATGAAAAATTCAAACTTTCTGCCAAACATCTTCAAAACACCTACTCTGTATCTCACCTGTAAATACCTACAAACCCCTGACAACCAGTCCTATGAGTCACTGAGTTTTTTCTCCAATCTCTCTTCTTCTGAAACCTGATGCTGTCAACCCATTAAAAAAAAATATTATTCACCTAAAAAGATGGCTCATAGTTATGAATTTATTACCTTCGGAATCCTATATCACCTCTCTCAAAAATCTTTAACCTCTCTTAAATACACATACAACTGCATATTCCATCTTTCCCACTTACCATTACTTTTCCTAACCCAGTAAGCTACTCAAAAATCCATTCTTTTCTCCCTACATCCCTCATCCTCCTTTAATGCGCCCTATCCAAAATTTTTGAGAAAATCCTTCTGAAAATAATTTCTGATCCTACAGATCAACAGTTTGATATCACAGCAGATATTTCACAAATCAGTTCTATCGCATTATTCCTTTAATAAAAGGATTTATCTATGGATACATTTTTGGATCTATGATAGGCCTTTGATTGTGCATAGCTTAAAGGTCTTCCATAAAAACTAAAACGTTTTCTCTCCAATTCTATTTATCAAATTATATGTTTCTATTTATTCAAGCAATTTTTTTTTTTATTCCAAAAGGGATCAGATTACTCCAACTCCTACCCAATATAAGTTAAACTTCTTCTGGGCAGTGTGCTTGGACTTATAGAATTGGATTGTATTTTGACTTATAGAATTAGTTGCAACATTCCAACAAATTCTATGCACCTTTTGTCAATCTTATGGCCATAACTATGTCCAATCCTGATCTTACTGTTGCCCTTAATTAGCCCTTATGGGTTATTTAGGTTTATACCTCATAGCTGCTTTTGGTAGAATCATTTTAAATTAATTGAAAATAAGAATGTCCTCATCACTTTCACTCTCCAAACCAAGCTTCTTTCTCTTCAAATATCTTTCAATGAAATATCAATACTCCAATCCAACTCCATTATAGGCTTTAGTTTCTGCTTAGATTCAATATTAGTCTAGACAGACATAAGAATAGAACAGAAGCTGATTATGATGATGATTATGTAGATTACTCGAATGGAGATCGAACTTATGAGTACACAACGAAAATTGTTCTTCAAAACTATACTTAAATGCTGCATTGAATTCTTGGCTAGTGTCAAGCTCTCTAATATCCATTGTATCTGATCCTTTCAATCTAAAGTCCTCAGAACCATTGTAAATTCTTTCTATTTACCCAATTAAACCCATGAGAATGATCTTCAAATTGACCTCTTCAAAAACCTAATCCATTTTAAAATGAAGAGTTTTTGATTGCAGAGACTATTAGTAAAGAATTTTTTGTTAGGGTTCGGTCAAGGTTGATCCAAATTGATCCAGGTCAATGTTTGATCCAGACAGCAACACGTCCCCTCTCCCTTACATGATTGCCCTGAAGATGGCTTACAATGTAGGCTGAAACATCGGCAGATAATAAAAAATATGCATTTTTTAAAAATTGTTTTTTTTTGGATCAACCTTGACCGAACCCCAACAAAAAATTCTCTACTAATCCCTTTTCATTTATCTAAATTCCATTATTGAAATTTGAAAAACATTATTAGATGATTTTGGTTGGGGTTCGGTCAAGGATGTATTTTTTTTTGGATCTACCTTGACCAAACCCCAACCAAAATCATCAAACAATAATATCTACGGTCAAAAAACTCTCCTTTTGAAAAAACATTATTCTTTCAGTACCCTGTTTTTTTTCCTCCCTAGTAAAGCATTTAAAATAAAAGTGAAATTAAAAATAACATGTTAGGTATCTTTGATTTTAAGCCACATAATTTTTATAATCAGGGAAATTGAACGACCCAAAATAACGTAGGATATAATTATAAATTAAGGTGATTGATTAAATTCATTTAGTTAATAAATGCTGAAATATTTTTATTTAAACTCTTTTTTTTTTCCTATAAATATGTTCCTTTGAATATTATATCAAAAATTTTGTGTTTAATGAGCATAGTGAGTAAAATAATGATTTAATTTAAGGTTCCCAACCAGGTCTTTGTTAAAAATTCAATATAGAAATTGTTCACCCATATTAACATACAAGCGAATGAATTTTATTTATCCCAATGAATGAATATGATTTTTTTTTAAATACACTGCCGGACAAAATTAAAGGATCACTTACAATTATTTATATTATTATTACATAAGAGATAAAAATAGAAATTCCATTGCCCCAGACTGGACTTTGTGTTGTATCTTATCCAGTTAATCCTGTACCTGTTTATATTCCCACCCGTTTATGGAGAAAAGGGTCAGTTAATCCACTTCTTTTCTTTCTTCCTATCAGTAAATGGTTAGTTGTTAGCAAAGATTCATCTTATTGAAGATTTTCTAACATTTAAGAGACTTTAGTTTTTACTTGTGAGTTTAGTAAGAACGTTGTGATGGCCAACAGAAGAGCATTGACCGAAGAGGAATCAATTCGTGCTGTTGCTTTGAGTGAAGAAGGGTTTTCTCAAAGGCATATTGCGCAACGGCTCCAGCGGTCACAATCCGTAGTGTCCAGGGTGCTTAATAGGCACCGTCGAACTGGAGGGCATACAAGAAGAGTCGGACAAGGCCGTCCGAGGTCAACTTCCCACCGTGACGAGAGATTTTTGCAACTGCATGCTCTTCGGGATCGCCGATCAACTGGTAACAGTCTGCGTGGTCTCCTCCAGAGGTTCAGGAATGTGCAAATTTCAGAGCGAACCGTGAGAAGACGACTCAACGATTATGGATTGACCTCCCATCCTTCAGCTACTGGACCTCTTCTCTCCAGGGAACACCGGGTTGAGCGCTTGAGGTTTGCTCGGGAGCACCTAAACTGGACTCAGGAAGATTGGAGCCTCGTATTATTCAGCGATGAGTCAAGATTCTGTCTCCGATCTCCAGATGGACGGGAAAAGGTATGGCGAAGGCGGGGAGAGAGGTATGCTCCATGCACTTTTTCTCCAAGGGTTGCGTTTGGTGGTGGGTCAGTGATGGTGTGGGGGGGCATAAATTTAAACTCCCATACAGAGTTCTTGTGAACCGTGGCTCTATAACTGCTGACAGGTACATTAGGGAGGTACTTGAGCCACATGCAATACCTTTCGCCAGGAATATCGTAGGTAACTTTATTTTTATGCATGATAATGCCTGACCTCACGTTGCTCGATCAGTGCAAAATTTCCTCAGGCAAAAAGAAATTGACGTTATGGTTTGGCCAACCAGAAGTCCAGATATGAACCCAATAGAGCATGTATGCTTGGAAGACGTGTTCGCGCCCGAGACCCACAAAATTTGGCAGATTTAAGGGAAATGTTAGTGGAAGAGTGGAACAACATCCCAGAACAACATGTAAGAGCCCTGGTCGCTGGAATGGGCAGGAGAATGGAAGCAATTATCAGAGCTAGAGGTGGGAAATACCAATTATTGATCGTTTTCCTCGAATTCTTTCTTTTTATTCAGTTTTGTTATTTCATTTCATTTCAAAGATTTACTTTTTCATTTTGAGAATGTAAGAAATTTTTATTTTTTGATTTATTTTCCTATTAAAAATTTCTAGAAAAGAATTTTTTATTTTTTATTACTCTTATAATAAAGTGTGACTTCCAAAGAAAAAAAAATATTTTCAAAAATACCCTATACAGTTCAGTAATTTCAAAATATTTAAGTGATCCTTTAATTTTGTCCGGCAGTGTAGAATGAACTGCTCACTCAAAGACTGTGTCTGAAATATTTTCCAAAAGTGGTAAGCCATCTCAGATCTAAATGGAAACTTTTGCCTTTCCCTTAATTATTAGGTGAAACTTAAATATGTCATAATCTAAGAAAGTTGCTATATACTTTTCACATTCTGAGACTTAGCTGATAGTTTCTTTGTCTACTATTTGGTATAAAACATCTGTCTTACATGTATAAAATTTTTATTATTTAAGATTTTTTTTATGTATGATGTTAAAAAATTTTATTCTTATTTAATGTTGGTTTTTATTAATTTCAGATATTAGTGGGCGTTTTGTCCTTCTTCAAAACAGTTCTCGTACTCATGCTTTGTATGAAACTCTTATTATTGAAAATCCTACAGAAGCAGATGAAGGATGGTACCAGTGCCTTTCTAAAAATTCAGGCCAGTGTATATATATGTATATATTTTTTTTTGGTAATTATAGAATGGTTTTATGAAATAAAATTATTAATTTTCACCGAGCATTAAAAAAAAATTAGTTGTTAAGCGGACTTGATTAGTATCAGTAGTTGATTAAAAAAGTTAATGTTTTAAAACACCAAATTATTACCAAATATTTGGCCCTTAAAATATTTATATGACAATTTTTAAAACACAGATAATTTTTTGCTGTTGATGTCTTGTAACTTTTTTCCCTTTTCCCTTTATTTCTGTTAATAATAAATTATAAATAAATAAATACATAAGAATAGCAAAATCATTAAATTGGAATATGCTTTTCAACTGTGATTCTATTACTGATTCTCTAATCAGTAAAAATGAACTGTAGACTTGATAAAATCCACTTTTTGGTAAAAATAATCATATGAATATGTGTTTACTGTTTCTAGGTGGGGAAAGTAAAGGATTATCTTATTTGAAAATGAGCCTCTTACCATCAATAACAATTTCTGCCAGTCGTCATTTTCGCAGTGGATTTAATCTTAGTATAATATGTTCAGTAACTGGTATTCCACCACCTGAAATCACCTGGTTAAAAAATGGACAGAATTTTGAATCAGTAAGTCTGAAAATTATTAATGGTTTCTTTAGGCAAAATTGTATTATTGTTTCTATAAATTTTTAATGATTTGTACAAAAGCTCAAAACTTTTTTGTTTTCACTATGATGGAATGTAGTGATATTTTTATTTGTTTTGTTCCATCACAATCTAACTGAATTGTTGGCAACTTATGGCCCATTATATTATGTAATTCTTCTTTACATCGTAATTATGAGTGTAATAACATTTTTTTAGTAAAAAATTAAGCAAGGCAAGGGAATATTTATATAAGGCCAGTGTATATCTAAGATTGTGGGATTTTAACTCAATGTCAGAATAATATTTTAAAAGACAGCAGATTATTTCACAGTAGTTATTTTTGATACATATTGTCCATTTTAATTTAAAAAAAAAATTTTTAAGTTGCACAAAATTTAATAAAATTATTGTTCCAAAAATTAAAATAATCTATTTGAGATATGAATGATATATAATGGCTTTGGAGATAAGATGAAAACTATAAATACAACAAAAATGTAGATTTTTATACTTCACCATTATGAAGGGAGGGGGGTAACCTTAGGTCTTGAATTTCAAGCTTTTTTAATGTTTGAACTCCTAAATTAACCCCTCAGATAGATTCAATAAAGCTAATAAATTAAGTTTGGGGCGCCAGGCTAGCTCAGGGGATCCGTACGGGTCTCGCAATCCTGATGCTGTGGGTTCAAATCCCGCCATGGCCATGGGTGTTTAAAATGGGGTGGCAACCTGTAGATAGCCCCTCCCTCCAATGACCCTAAGTGGTTGCAAGGGAGGCTAACACAGGAAAAAAAAAAATATTAAGTATCTCAAAGAGACAGGATATCTCACTGAGACAGGAAATCAAATAGCAAACACATGGCTACTGTGGTCACCATCACAATACCATGTGGCCGAGAGAAACTGGTGTTATTCAACTTTTATTTTCCTTCAGAGACTCAATGAAACTTTTCTCTTTTTGTATAGTTTATTTACTGACAATTTTTTTATGTGTTTATATATATCCCATCCTTCNTCAAATGATTTTTTTTTCAATTAGGGAACATCTTTATATTTTATCAATAAAACGACTGATTTTACCTTATGATTACAGTTCTAAATGTGTTGAAATTCATTACTCCGTATTAATATTTGACATTAAAGGTAATCCATCACACATAGTGGACTCTTCAGATTTTTTCAATTATGAATTTAGCCTGTTTTTTTTTTTTTTTCATAAAAATAAGAAGAAAATTTAAAATTGTGGCTAATAGAGAGGGTTAAAAAAAAAGTGTTTATTACTTTTTTTCTTATTTTATTTTTTTTTTTTTATTTATTTTTTTTTTGAAGCCGTTGTCATGTGTCGATGTCAGAACGGACGTCACTAATAAAGTTTTTATTATTACTCTTAGTCATGGGGGTCCATGACGAATTCTCTTAAATAGTTTTGATCAGATTAGAAACACGGGATCAGTGATCCTGTTTCTGATCCTTGGACGTTGACTGTTTCATCATTGATGCCTTAAATACATGTGTTTCTTTTTTTATTGAGCCCATATCTACACCATATGTACATTATTCGGTGAAAAAATTTTATGATAGGTATTCCATGAGTTTTTATTTAAATGCCATAAATTTTGTTAAAAGCTCTATTTAAATCATGTGATAATACAACACTAATGTTTACTTAGGGCCAGCAATGCCCTAAAAAAAAGCATATAATAAAAACGCCTAGCAAAACAAAGTTTGCCGGGTCCGCTAGTATATACATATATATATACGGTACTACTTAAACTGAAATGGGTTTGATGATCTCTTACTAGTTCTTTATCCCTTTTAGCTTGGTGATGATTTCCAGCCTGCCCAATACACTTTTGCTTATCTTTAGTATAGTCTTTGTCTATTACATCATAAATTAGTTTCTCTTAATTACTGCTACTTTACGAATTTTATTATCCTTGGTGACATCCCTTTTAAATTCATTTTATCAGGTTATATTGGTAGTAGAATGGAGTTTGTCCCAAAACAGTGTCCTACACTTTATGCCAGTTCATCCAATTGATTGATTTTACCATTTTAGCTACTATTTCAAGCTCTGTTGATTTGTTTCAAAAGTTGTCATTTTTCTCTCAGCTAACCAATCATGTCCTGTTTCTGAGAGTAGATGGGCATTTTTGAAACAATGCAGAATGATATGGAGCACTTATTCTCAAGACCACTTTTTAAAAAAAATTAAAATTTCTTCATTTTATTTTGATAGTCTAAAGTTCCAGTTTTGTATTAAATTACCCTTTACAGTCACTAATAAATCCTATTGAACTACTTGCATGACAAATAATTAATCACTTGCACTTTCCAACTGGTACCTTTAGCTTTTCCATGTTGTCTTTAATCTGCCAACTATATTTTCCTTATTGGTTTGCATTCATCATTGCATTTTTTTTTTTTTTTTTTTTTTGAGCATATATTATTCTCTAAAAAAGTTGTCCTAATTTCACACAGTTTTAAAAAACAAAAAAGTTATTAAAGAAACTGATACCCTCAGTTCTAACTTGAAAAATAAAGGTGCTAGGTCATGCAAAAATCAGCTATTTGAAAATCATATTTTGATTTTTTAACTTATTATCGAGGAGAAAATGGGACAGGTCATTTTTTTCATCCCTTTTCTACTGATAATATTACTGAGGCAATAAATCAAGTATTTTTTTTTTTTTTTGTAATAACTGGAAATAAGTAGTTTTTCCTTGGATCGTCTAAGTAATAATAACATTGTAAGAGCTTTAGATGTTCACAAGCTTAAGCTGATGGGGTAAAAATGTATTTATTTTATTTAATACTGTATTTAAAAAAAATAAAAGTCACAGAAATTCAAGTCATTGAAATAATGATATGATAAGCAAAAATTATGAGAAAAAGCAATAAAAAAGAATATATATAAAACAAGAGAAAATAGTATTCATTAAGATCTTAAAATGCACATTACTCAGCTTGTACAGCATTTACTGTGTCTTTGAATATGCCATCTCTGGCTTGCAAGCACATCTGCATTCTCGAATGGAGGTTATCTACTGTTCTCTATATCTGAACTCGAGAAATTGATTTTCTGGCTTCTGATAATTCTTTCTCTCAACTCACCTTGTTGAAAGTTCTTCAACTGTGTGGTGGCTGGGTGGGATTTAATAATATTTTTATTTCAATTAATGCGAGGGAATAGAATAAAAAATCTAACTGTTCCAGCCAGAGCTCGAACCTGGATCTCCTGCTAACAGGGCTAGGGTGTTATCCACTTACGCCTCCGGGAGAGCCAGATAAGTTATTAAATTCCCAGCACTAGTGTCGAGAGTCTAACCTCCGAGAAAGACGAATACATCGTTTTATGCTCGAAGGAGCTTACATTTTCTAGCTATTTATCAACTCTCGTTATTTACTTTTTTAATTTTCGTTTATAAATATTAATTTAGTTGTGGTTTATTATCCCGCATAAATATTTTATTCTATTCTCTCGCATTAATTGATTTAAATTTATGTGGGATTAAATACCACAATCAAATTAATATTTTTTATTATTCCCCATAAGAAAAAATCTAGTGGTGTCCTTAGATTACCACTAGAGAGACTTACTGGCTAAGATTGGCTAAGATAAGGCCCCGGCCTTTCCACCTGTTATTAAATATCCTTCTAAAAGATGGGAATAGTGTGCTGGACATTCATCTTGCTGGAACCATATGAGTAAGTCTTGAATGAAGTGGTACATCTTCAAGATGCTGTGGGAGTTGCTCTGATCGATGAGTCTAGAATAATCAACTATGTTTAGTGGTCAATCAAAGAAGTAAGGCCCAATTATTTTATCATTGCCAAGTATGCCAAGTATTCTACACCATATATTCACTGACCAACATGTCTGTCTACCTGGCGGATCCAATGTTGGTTAGTGTTTGACCAGAAGTGGAAATTATGTCTGTTCAGGCTTCCATCACTCTGAAATATAGATTTATCTGAAAAGAGTACAGGTCTAAATAAATGCCTGTTCCGCATAATCATCTCATCACCCCAATTGTAGAAGTTCTGCCTATGCATGTTCAGATAAAGCTTGGTGGAGATGGATATGGTAGGGATATCTTCCTTGCTTCAGGATCTTGTAAACTTTTTCTACTTAGAATCCAGTTTGCCTGGCTATCTCCAGAGACTCAATAACTTTAATTATAAGGAATCAATCACTGACATAAGAATCATACGATCCATACGAGAATTGAATTAAAATAACCTTCTCAAGTTCCAAGAAGCACCAAATAATTTTATTGACTTACAGCCATTAATTGATTCCAACTTTTATAGTTACATTTCTTCCTCTCTCATCTATAAGATGGGAGTTATCAAAGGTATTGGTCCTTGAGTGATTCTGAACTAACAGAACACTTAAAATTCTCCATCATTGTTTTATCAATTTGAAGACAATGCTAAAGAGATAATAATGACCCTAAAAAAATGTATCTACTCCAAACCAAAATTTTTAAATCTCAATCCATACCACAAAACATTTACATTTATGGGACACGGTTTCCCGTGGAGCCATTTATTCTCAGATCCACTTCCTGTCAACAATCTTTGCGCTACAACCATTCAGCAAATTAATGCAAATCCACCACACAAAAGTGTCTGCCATGCTACCACATGGACTCTTCTGTCTGTTATCTGCCCATTCAAATCCTCTGTGAATTCAATGACAAGGCCCGCACATGGTTACAAGTTGGCCATGTACAAAATATCTAGAAAAGTTAAACAAAAAAAATATAAAAAAATTACATAAATATTATTTATTTTGTGGTCTTTAATCCCACGTAAATTTAGATAATTTTTCTTGNAAATAGCGTTTAGAGATAAGCAAATCCTTCAATAGGCTAAGAGCGCATTCTATTGGAATTAAAACGACATTTTAAACTTGCATACCTGGTAGATGTGTTCAATGACAATAGCGACTAGAAAGGAAGTGAAATCTTAAATATATATAATTGTTATCATTGATATTATTATTACATGAGTAAATGTAAGGCAAGATAGATCTCTGTGATCTATACTATATTATATATAATTAATGAGAGGGAACAGAAAATAAAAAACTATCTGTCCTCGCCAGGAATCGAACCTGGATCTCTTGCTATCCGGGCCGGTGCAGATACCAGTTATCCCTACGACCAGTCCCGGTAGCATAAGTGGTAAATGCACCGGCCCGGATAGCAGGGGATCCAGGTTCGAGTCCTGGCTGGGACAGCTAGATTTTTTATTCTGTTCCCTTGCACTAAAAAAAAAAATAAAAAAATTACAGAAAATGTCTCTTACATAAAAATGCCTTTATCTCAAAAATTATAAATATTTGGGAAATTGTGTTTCAAAAACAACAAAATAGCAGAAGTATAAATAAAAACAAAAACTATGCTAACAAAAACAATCAACAGAAATATGTAGGTAAATAATACAAAAAATAATTGTCATTAGAAATTAAAATAATGCAACAACACATAAAAGGAGCTGACTTTAGGTGGTTCAAAATTCTCTCAACCTACTAAACATCGCTGCTATACAGGAAACCTGATTTTGAACCAAACCTGCAGTAAAATTTAGGTCAATATCATATTAGTTGCAAAATCAGTCCTGATCAGCATGATGGTTTTGCCCTTCTGATCAACAAGCAATTGAAATTGGTCAAAATTCCTCTCACGGATAGGATATACATGGCTATCCTCCAATCTATAATGGAATATGGAAACAGAACATAGGGCAAAACTGAGCCTTCAAGATCCAGTAATCCTGACCCAACTGAGGACCGTACATGCCAGAACTGGACTCCAACTGATGAAGTTAGTAAATTTTCCACTCTGATCGACTTGTAACCAACTGAAAGACCTTGTCCACATCTTCAGGGACTGTAGAAAATTCACTTAAGAAAAGAAAATTTTGAATGGCGAATATTTCAGGGCCATCAGTAAATGGATAACATTATCTTTTAAACAATTAATGAGAGGGAACAGAAAATAAAAAACTATCTGTCCTCGCCAGGAAACGAACCTGGATCTCTTGCTATCCGGGCCTCGCGTGCGTTATTAAAAAATAATAATTTACGTGGGATTAAAAACCACAACAAAATAAAATATTTATCTTATCTAGTAAAATTCAGAGAAAATTGTTATACACGTATTTTTATACGTTAGTCATAAGCGATTCTTGAACATTTTAGAAATATTAATTTAGTTGTGGTGTATTATCCCACGTAAATTTTAAACAATTAATGCAAGGGAATAGAATAAAAATCTATCTGTCCCAGCCAGGACTCGAACCTGGATCTCCTGCTTTCCGGGCCGGTATGCTATCCATTGCACCACCTGGACAATGGCTAGAACTGATAGATTTTTTATTCTATTCTCTCACATTTATTGTTTTAAACATTTTAGTGCTTATTTTGTGTTTTACTATGCTACTAAACGCACCAACCCTCAATATTCATATATTAATTTTAATAATAATTTAACTTTAATAATAATTAAACAAATTTAAAAANTTTGACAATTAATGAGAGGGAACAGAATTCTGTTCCCTCTCATTAATTGTTTAAAAAATAATAATTTACGTGGGATTAAAAACCACAACAAAATAAAATATTTATAAAGGATAACATTATCTTGTCTCAAGGACAAGTAAGAATTGTTCAAATTGGTAACTTCAGATTCATAATCCTAGGAGCTGTAATACCCAAATATTCTGTTGAAAAAACTAGCAATGGACCTCCCTGACCAGTAAAATCACAGCACACCACAAACAGATATGCAAAAAAAAGTCTGGGAGAAAAAGTGAACTGGAAAATAGCTTACCTTTGGGTTCCTGAAGTGCAAGTACCACCCTACTGACCTTTAAAGAAAAAACCCACCACTCTCATCGTCATGAGTTTATCTAGCCAACAGAAAGCAAGAACAATTTTAGGTCTCCTTCAGGACTTTGAGCACCCTGTCCAATTTGTGTGTGCTAGGATTGGCAAAGCATGCAGAAAAGCCATCCTCACCTCATTTAAAACAATATTTAAGTTTATGGAGTTTTCCATTAAAATATAGTTGAACTGGCTTTAGTCACTATTACTAACAGAAACTAATCTTTAAAAAGAAACAAAACTATATTATAGGTTCAAGAATGTTCATGGGGTTATATGAACTAGTAACAAAATTCCAATGAGCCCAATAGTTAGATATTGCATAAAACTACTAACTTAAAAAAAATCAAATACTCAGGGTAGCTTATAAAAAATAAATTCTTGCCCTCTGTGATCAGCCATAGTCTATGCCTTTTAGGAATAAATAATTGTAAACAATTTGTATTTGAAGGTATGAAATTCGAAGGTATGCTCATATATTTAAAAATCAAATCAGTCTAACCTGTCAGTAAAGTTTAAAAGAACCTGTAGTTAATCTTCACTATGAATAAGACTATCTTAAATTTATGTATTTAATTAAAAGGCATATGAATAAAGAACGATAATAAGTACTCATAATTTCGAGCTCTTGAGTAAAAGTGGAATTAAAGGGGACTTGATGGCCCAGTGGTAATGGAACTGGACTCCTGAGCCGAATGCCCTTGGTTCAAAACTCACAGTGCACAGTTAGTTTTTCTTTTCAGTGCTTCTGTCTTTAGTGGCCCAAAGGTTGCCTGGTATGAAATTGGGAACTTTTCGTCATTGAATGATGCAAGGGAGCATCAGGTGGCCTGAATAGATTGCTGACCAACACCTTCTCTAGTGTGGCATGGGTTGCAAAATATATTTTTAAGAAGCATAGATATAGAAAGATTGGAAACAACTAATTGGTAAAAATTGTTGTTTTATCTCAAAAATAAACCATAACAGAACCCATTTATGAAAACAAGGGTTTCACAGAGCAATAGAGAAAAATAAAGTACATTTAATTCAGTCTGCCTAACAATTGGACTTACTAGTCACAGATTAAAGATGTGACTAAATTTAGAGTGAGAAATCAACATTTCTATTGAATTAGTGAATTATTTAATGTAAATAAAAACAAAGCTCAGTTCTGGAATATCCTAGGGAGCCTCTTCTCGATATCTCCAGTAAATCCTTCTTTACATCTCCTAGCAGGAGAGGAAAGTGTATATTTAGTATAGGTTAAACATAATTTTTCATTTCTTTAGATCTTAACTATTTTGGTAGTTGTTTTTACTAAACTAGCTACACATTTTATATAAAGTTAGTATTATAAAAATCAATCCAGAAAAATATGAGGTACTCAGGAATGTTTTATGCAATGTTTTCTATTAAAAAAAAAAAAAAAAAAAAAAAATTATGTTTTTTAAACATTATTTCATTCTTATAATTAAAGCATTTTTAACTTCATGTCACTAATAATTAGATGAAATATTCATATGGTAAATTTTTTTTAGGGAGGACAAGCAAGAGTAAAAATGGTAAAAGAAGAAATTTACATTTTTAATGCAGTGAAGGAAGATCAAGCAACTTATACATGCACTGCTTCAAACTTAGCTGGAAAAGGTACTGTAATTATTGTAACAATAGTTTGAATTTTAACTATTATTTGTCCAATTTTCAGTTATTTATTATAAGTAAAATCATCATTGTCGGAAATCTTGGATGGTCTTATATGCTTTTAATAACATTTATAGCTTTTAATGTTTGTTTATTCGTAGTATAATTGTTCCATTATTAGTTAGTTATAAAATTAATTTATAAAGATAAAAAAAATTTACCAATAAGGAAATATTGCTATTGGAGAAGCTCTGATCAAGCAGAAACATATCATAAAAATTGAATTAAAAGAAAAATAGATTGGAGGACTGAGGTATATGAGAATTGATAAAAATTAAGTGATTAAAAATTATAATATTGGGGAAAAAGAATGAATAAAAGAGGAATTGAAAGGAATAAATTGAAAATTTAGTAGAAAGAAGTTTCTCCTACTCAGTCTTCTTGTTATTGCTTGCAGACTAAACTCTTTGATTACAATCCAGTAGACTTCTCAAAAATTAGTAAAATGAAATGTGAAGAGGAATGGAATTTCGAATTGGAAGAAAACAACTAAAAGAACAATAGTGAAACTTCCCAAGAAAAGAAAAAAAGTAAATGCTTAACCTCTGACCCAACTATGTATGTATTAATACATATTAGAGGTTAAATGTGTGAGTGACATGATGCTCATTTAAATTTTTCTGGGTGGTATTTAGTGCAACCCGTCTTTAAACTTTGTACAATAAAAAAAATGAAAATTAAGTTCGACAAGAGATCAAATTGTAACAAAATTTAGAGGATATATCGCATAAATAAAGATTGGTGATGGAAAGAAAATTTTAAACCATAGTTGCATGGACTACATAGTTATAACTTAACCTCACCTTGAACAGAGAGATAAGGAGAAAAAAAGAAAGGAAAATAAGGTTATTGAGATGACCCAACAGGTGAAAGAGCCTATATCCACTTAATTACAAGGCCCAATGAGCATGAAAGGGGGAGAGTAATGCTCTACTAATAGATTATTTGCCTATATTTGGATATGGTAGAAGTATGGCACTTAAATGCTTATGATTAGTGAAAAGATATTGGGTTTTCCTATGACTCCAAGAGAGTTGTGACTGGGATGCAATCCATAGTTATTTAGTGACAAGATATCTGTAAGGAAAACATCTTCTTGAGGAGGAATGATCATAATCCTACCAATGAGGAAATAGGCTGGGGTTAAGTTCATAAGATCATAAGGATCTGAAGAAATAGGAGTGGTGGCAGGATTTATATTACTTTTATTAGAAAAAAACTAAGGCATGAATAACCATAGGAGTTGAGTACCTTAAATCTACAAACAACTATAACAAATGGAAGTGATGAACCTAGAGTTATGAAATCTCTCTATGCAGGTAAACTGGAGAACATTTGACTGATAGCAGATAACTGATTACCAAAAATTTATTAATAGGAACAAATATTTAGTGGGATGGAGTTTCATAAATGAGAGGATTGGAAGGAATGATTTTGTAAATGCTATGGTTTTATAATTGTGGAAGGTAAATGTAGAAATTTCAGATGTGATAAGCAAGTAAGAAAGATTAAAGGGAAGAAAAAGGAAAGATCATGACCAATATGCAATAGCCTGAATTAGTTTTTGTAATTCAAAGAAAGCTGATTCGTCAAAGTCCAGGGACATACTGCATTTTGGTCTTCTTGATTAACGTAGACGTTTGCGATTCTTTGGGGATAAAGAGAAAGTAAATAAGAGTATTATCAGTAAAAACCTGATAGAAACAATACCTAGTAAAATTTTGGGGTTGTTGATATAGGTGTGCAAAAAATTGACAGAAATGTTAAAGCCCTGTGGAAGAAAAGGGGGAAAAGAAGGGGCTTCAGGGATCAAAACTGCCCAGTATTGGCCTGATAAGAATGAATGAAACCAAAGAAAGTACTATCGGAAAATGAAAGGGACTTAAGTTTGGATAGAAACAGGGCCTGATCAATATTATCAAAAGCTTTAGGGAAAACAAGAAGGGTAAGGATAATAATTTGAAGCTTGAAAATATCTAATAAGAGGTTGTTTTAAAGTGAACAGATTGCATGGAGAAGCTTGGGTGAAAACTGGATTGAAAGGATCAATAAGTATTGAATTTTTTAGGTAATACGACATATTTGGACATCTTGATTAATTTTTCTAAAGGTTTTGCTAGTATAGATAGAAGTCATTTAAAGAATAAGTATTAAGGATATTATTGAAAGGTTTGACAGTTGCTTGTTTCTAAAAAAGACTAGATATTGGGAGTTCTAGAAGTGAATATTGTATATTTGGAGAAGAATAGAACAACAGGAGTGATATTAGAAAAAATCAGAGCTACTTGGTAAGGAAATAGAGTAAGAGTAGCTGCAAGACTTCATGAAGAATGAAGAATGCATGAATACCGAATGGAGTGAAATCACCAGGAGATGTGTGGAAATTTAGAGTACTTAAGAATGATTTTCTTTGATAGAGTATGTCTAGCATGTCTTCCGGCAGTCTTGCATTCTTCTGAATTCTTGAATATCTTTCTTTAACCAGGGAGCAAAAGGATAACAGAATCAGCAGGTTATAAAGAAAACATAAGCCATTAGGGATGAGAGGGGGTTATTAGTTAGAATTTAGGCTTCCTGATTGAAGCAGTGAAAATATTAGTTTATAACCGAGGGGATCAAGATTAGTCTCAAGTTCTCTTCAAGGTTTTAAAGTTAAGAGATCAAATACTACTCTTGGCTAAAAAATTAGGAGTATAAACATTTTATTCTGATTTAATAGTTTGATAATATTTGATTATCTCTATCTAGTATTGTTTGATTATGGCAAAAACTGAGGGATTTTAATAAACTTTCTATCGTTACATATTTAAGCTTTTATTCAATTTTATTAGTTATTATTAAATTCTTAAAGAGGGTAATGAAAGGACATTTGCAGAATTTTTTAACATCTGTGTTTAATAATTTATCTCAGTTTATATTCCTGTACAGTTACAAGGGATACTGAATTTATTTATGAAGAGCTTCCAAAGGTTAAATCACCCCAAAAGGAAGTTGAGGTCTTAATTGGAGAGGATATACTTCTGGAGTGTGAAGCTAGTGGGGTTCCAGTACCTAAAGTCCATTGGAAAAAGGATGCTATTTCTATTAGCCAAGAGTCTTTTTTAAATTACACAGTACGTAATTTGTATGAAATACATTGCTTTGTATAATAATGCTACTTAATAGTATTAGGTAGTAGTTTAGTTTATTTAGTACTTTTCTTCGTTAAAATTGATTAATATTAATAGCTGGTTATCATGACTACCTAAAATTTATTGGCAAAATGAAACAGTTAAAAAGCTCAAAATAATACTAAACAGTGCATTGCATCTTTTTAAAGTAATCTTTGATTCCGTTCTCTCATAGAGGAATTAAACATTGATGCATTATAATAGTAGAGATAACAAAATAAAATAATATAATAACTTATCTCTCACAACATCCTAGTCCATTGAAGGAATGACTTGTATATACCAGGTATGCAAGTTTAAAATGTCGTTTATTTCTTAAAATATATACACAGTAATTTAAAAAAAAGTATAATATATTTTATTCAAAGTACTGGCCCTCACTTTCTACACATTTTGTCCATCTCTCGGGCAATATATGGATACCATTCCAAAAGAATGCTTCATCTTTATTTGAAATCCATTCATCGAGCCATTTTCGTACGTTTTCGAAATTGTTGAAGTGTTGCTCCGCCAATGAGT
>KZ807986.1:115424-128673 GCA_000696205.2 Oncopeltus fasciatus
ATAATTAATGAGAGGGAACAGAAAATAAAAAACTATCTGTCCTCGCCAGGAATCGAACCTGGATCTCTTGCTATCCGGGCCTCGCGTGCTGACCATTACACCACAAGGACATATTACTATATTATATATGTATACTTCCATTTTGTCTTTTCTGATAAGTTATTATAGTTAGACCTATATTTTTACCAGTCATTTAACTTTAAAAGCCATCTTACAAATACATTATTACTTATGCTGGAGAAATTAATCAGGGTTTCAGCCTGGTTCAGAAAAAAAAAATACTCCAAAATTATTGGGTAATTATTTTATTATTGCCAACTTTTTGAGTTGTAAATCAATTAAATCTTTGAGGGAGGTTTATGGTCACACCTCAGAGTGCAGAACTGAACTGTTTAGTTCTTCACTCTGAGATGTAGAGTTTATGTAGAAAAGTTTATTTTCCTAGTAGAAAGTAAACTACTGTAATGAACCTGAAAACTGATTTATAACACCCCCTCAAAATTTGGTGTTTTAGATTTCAAGATACATAAAGTACGGAAATCAGATATGAAAAATGTCAGTCACTCTACATAAAATTTCTCAGGAGTGGTAGTACCAAATTTGATGAAATATTATGGGTCTTTCCACTCCGGCAAGTTGTCTAAATTCATATGTGCTTGACATAGCAACCCTAAGTATGTTAAATCAAGAGTTGAAAGTTTAAAATTGCTCTGACAGTCAAGCAGCTGCTCAACCTGGAGTGTGACTAGGTTCAAATTTCATTTATAAATTTGTAGCAGGTTCAGCATTTTTTTTTTAATTTTTTGCATGTTATAGTCCTGTTTAGGATTTCAGTGCTCATCTCTTATGATGCAAGGCGTATGTCAAGGAGCAAATTTTTTGACAAATAATTTCTTATTGAAAGGGCCACCCCTTCAATCTTCAAGGGATTCATTTTTAACTCTAATGTGAAACTGTCTTTGTTGTTGGGAATGAAAAATCAAAGGATTCAATTATATTATAATAGGAAATAGCGGAGTTACCATTTTGAGAATTCCTAAATTATTCAAGACAAAATCAATCTAAAATAAGAGAATTTTTGATTGTCAATTACATTGTTTTATTGTTCGTCTTGGCTACAACTGTGTAGCTCTAGTATTTTCAATTTTATCTTCATTTGATATGTAAGTTGCTATGATAATGAAAAAAAATCTATATATAAAGTCTAGATTGTCCTCTTAAAATGATTCCTAATTTCAAAACTTGCCTGAAAAGTAAAGAGTCTAAAGTTGTTTCAAATAATATACTGTGGATATATCTATCAATCATTAACACTCTTTAAGTGAGCCCCTTGGACACACTTCTGCTAGCATTGTTCCTATGTTTTGAAGCTGGCTTTGTAAGTTTACAACAAAACTGCCTTTAAAGTTTACAACATAGCATCTGCGATCCTTTGACAGTTCTTTTTGAGGGTAGTTTTGTGTCATAAAAGGAAAAGTCTGGGGACCAAATGTCTGGACTATAGGAGGTTCTGGGGAATCATTTTAGTCCTTTTCTTGAAGAAGTAGTGCCTCTAGGAGGTGTGTATTGCTAAAGCTTCTTCCACTGGTGGCAGTGGCTAGTCTCACTCAGTTAACTCTTTGTTTTAATCTTTTGAGCCCTTTAAGCAAAAATCATTTTTGACCATGCACTGGACCACTTCTCTGATGTCAAAAAGACACCAAGATTCATTTTGACTTTTGATATCCTCATCTGAGCGCACTTGGTTAAGGTTTGTACTCATCATGATTGATGAGTCGTCTCATTCCCAGATTATCACATTATACAGAAACTTGGGATCTTTTTATACGCATTCCAAAAGATCTTTGCAAATTTCCATTAGGATTTAGTTTTTCTGATCTCACAACACTTTTGGGATTAGCTTGGGGCAGATCTTTCTCATCACCAAACCTACGGTAATTATGATAGGGTCAATTTTATCTATTCCTACTTCATCTGCAATCATATGAACACCGAACTTACAGTTGAAATGAAGAACATCACACACTAATTTTTACATCTTCGACAGTTTTGTTGGATGGGCATTCTGAATGATTTTCTTCTTTAACACTTTGTAATATTTGAATAACTAATGCCTCCTAAAAGTGTGTGCTGTCCTAATGAAATCACTACTGTAAACGTGTTGATTCATGTCCTAAGTTTCCGTGGTCAATTTTCCAACTCCTACTAAAATTTAATCATGTTATGCTACTTGATTGATTTCTCCATTTGGAGCTTTGATTGAATCTTTTGACAGAGTATACTGATTTGCCATTTTGGAACTTACAATTTTCGGAAACAATAATTTTTACTTGTGTGTGATGAAAGTGAGTTAGGTTAGGCATTTAGGTTATTAAAAATTGTTGTTTAACAACATAGCGAATTGATTATCAATTATATCTTTATTGTAGGTGCTTTCTGATAACAGTTTACTCATTAGACCATCTTCTATGATTCATAATGGCATTTATATTTGCTCAGCACATAATGAAATTGGTAGTGATGAACTTTCGATTGAGGTACGAGTTAAAGGCATCATACCACAAATTGTGGAACCTCCTGAAGGTAATAATTTTTTTCATTTACTTATTTATAGCTATCAGTTCACCTTATTTCACTTTGTTCATAAAAATTGTCAATTTTGTTTTAGATATATATATCGATATTGGAGGGAATGGAAAACTATCTTGTATTGCTACTGGACATCCTGCGCCAACAATATCGTGGAAAAGATCTGACAAAAGCATACATGCTACTGCTTTCCTTTCATCCTTAGAATTTAAAAGTGAGTTAGTGGATTTACTCTGGATAAATAAAATAAAAAATTCAACAATCTTTATAAATTCATTTGAAAGTATCATTTATATGGTAATGTAAACAAATATTTTGACATAGGAAACATAATAATAATACAGTTTTAAGACTAAAATACTTCAAATTATTCCACAATATGTTTTTCTAGCAATTATCTATTTTAAAATTTAATAATATAATGTACAATATATTAAAATGCATTATTTTTAAATATATTATATACCAACTGTTACAAAATATCTATTTTAATATTCATTTTATAAAAATAATGTACTTTATAAAAATTGCAGTCAATTAAATAAAATTATTGCTGGGAAATGAATTTCACTTTGAGGTACTAGTGGTGAAAAATACTAAACCTGGAACACATTTCTCAATGAAATTTTCCCTTTAACTTATCCATTGCATCATAATGGGCTTTCAACTAAATTTCATATGGGACCCTGCTGTGCAAAATAAAATAAAATAATATAAAATAAATAAATTTAAAACACATTTCTTTACGGAATTCCCTCATAGACCCAGTCCCTGCATAAGGAGTCAGCCCATATTAGGCAGGATGCGAAAATAAAATTATTTTTAAAGATATTAAACTCTCAAAACATCTGAACTCTTAACAAAGTTTGCTCCTTGATACACATCTAACACCATAAGAGATAAGAGGTTAACCAACAAAAGATAGGTCCGAATCATTAAGAGTTTTTTGTAATTTTACTTCAACAGGTTAGCTATGATCATAATAAAATAACAGACACATAAGAATTACATTTCCATTTAATTCTGCCTTCCCAAAACACACCATCTCCTAACAGGAAAAACATTGCTAGTACAAAAATTAAGAAAGCAAAAAGTGAGAAGCTCATTGAGTTTATCTAAATGATATAGACCCCGAGGTGTAACTGTTTGGTACTTTATACGAAACTGTTACTGTATGCGTTAACTGTGTCTTCAAATATGCCATCTCTGGCTCATAACCACATCTGCATTCTCAAATGGAAGTTATCTTCTGCTCTCTATATCTGAACTCGAGGAATTGATCTTCTGGCTTCCGATATTTTTCCTCTGATAAAGATAAATCATATTTGTGGGAATAAATCATATTTTTTAATACTCCCCATAGGAGAAAATCTTGCAGTGTCAGATTGGGAGACCTTGCTGGCCAAGATTGGTCTATCCCAGCCCATCTACCTGTTGTTAAACATCAACAGAATTTCGCAACATTTTGTCAATAGTGTACAAGACATCTGTCTTGCTGGAACCACATGTAGTCTCGTGTGAAGGGGTACATCTTTAACAAGCTAATTGGCACGAGCTATGTAATAAATAAATTAAGAAATAGCTGGAACAATAATATATAAGTAAATTAATAACATATTTCTTATCTAATCTATTATAACAAGAATAATATATATGCATGCTCATGCAGAAAGAAACTGTGGCTTTACTCTTGTAAAGGGACTCTCAATGCCGAGATGATGACAGTGCAGCGGAATCTGCAGTAGATTCTGTTCATGTCGTCGCTAACACCCCTTTAGCTTGGGATGTAGATCACATAATAATTAATGGTTGTATGACACATTTCTTGAGTAGTTCTCTTGTTTCCAAATTCCTTTCTCTCCATTTTGGTAAATGTCTTAGTTTTTCATTGATAGTAGAATTATATACAAAGAATTTTTGTTACTCTTATAACATTTATTTTATCAATAAATGTTTATACTCGCTCATGACTTTTCAGATATTCCCCCACTCCATTGAGCTGATTTTACCCACTAATGAACTTAGTCTTTCTGAAGTAAGAAACTTAGCCTCCGAGTAAAAAAAAAAAAGGATTCCCTCTTACTCCTAAAACATCTCTTTTATCAATACAATTTTTTAATCGCTCTTGACTTATAGATATTTTACTTGGTTGTGGTTTATTATCCCATGTAAATTTTACACAAAAGTCCTGCTGGTGTAATGGCTAAGCACGCCGGCCCGGATAGCAGGAGATCCAGGTTCGATTCCTGGCTGGGACAGATAGATTTTTTTATTCTATTCCCTCTCATTAATTGTTTGACTTTATAGATATTCCCCCACTCTCTTGGGCTAATTTTACTCACTAATAAACAGCCATTCTTTTTGCATTTAAAAGCTGCATGCTGAATTTTATTAATATAACTGAAAACTGTGTCCTGCAGAGTATTGAAGGCACTATGAAATGATATATATATATATTATTTCATAGTGCCTTCAATACTCTACAGGACACAGTTTAAATCAATTTTAGTGACTATCATTTTTAGAGTATAGTACATAGGATTGCATAGGATCGGAAAAACTGTCGTAACATCTGTCATGAGAAGAACCTTAATAGCTTTCTTTTTTTTTCAGGATTCGGTAAAAAAAAAATGCTTAATAGTAGATAATTAATTTATAATCATCAATATCAATCACATGAAAGACTAGTTCCATTAATCTATCCATTTAGTTAAACTAACTTCTCTAGGTTTATCTCTCAAATGAAATAAATTCATTGATTAGACCTTCTATCTTTATTCAACATTAATTTTTTTAAATCCAGAGGGTATAAATGTGTGTTAGTATTCAGGATATTTCTTGTTTTTAGGAAAAACTCTCTTTCTCTACTCACACACATACAGATGCACGAATACACATATCCATACATAAAATTCTTATCTCAAGTTCTGAAAAATTAGGAAAAGAAGCACTATTAGAATATTTAACTTACTTGCTCAGAAAAACTTGACACATTGATCAAGACAAGGGAAAAAGACAAGATATAGTTATTCTTAAATTTTGAATTTAATATTTATAGGTGTTATTCACCTGCAGTGGCTAATAAGTAGTCTCATGAAGTTATTCATCAACTATAGTATGTTTAGAAATTTTGTCTTACTAATTATTCTATATAATGCCTAGATAAATCTCTTAATATGCTAGCAGATACCAGGAAACAATACATACCGAACTGATCACCCATACGGACGAACTCATGGTGGAACTGTGCTCCTTATTCGCACTTCCCGTACTCATTATTTAATACCTTCCTCTCCCACAGATTCTCTTAAATCTACTTCAGTTTCCATCCAAACTTCCACATCTCCAATTGCCCTATCTGCAGTGTACTGCCCTCTTACCAAATCCATCCCCTCAAATCAGCCCCAAGAACACTTAAAATTCTTAGGTCCCCATTTCCTCTCCGGGGGAGATTATAATGTGAAACACTTGTAGTGGAGCTCGAGAATGACCAACTCCCATGGCCGTGCTCTATATGACGCTGTTTCCTCTTGCAATCTATCCACTTTAAGTCCGTCCTCTCCTACCTACTGGCCCACTGATGTAAACCATCTTCCTGATATCCTATATTTTTTTCATTTGTAAAAATCTTATTCCCTTCCATCACTCCGTAAAAACATTAAATGAACTTTCCTCTGACCACAATCCTGTCCTCCTTACACTGTCTCTCACACCCATTCCTAGACAATTGTCACTAACCTTAATAAATGGTAACACCTTCTGAGGTCAAGTACATTATTAACCATCTGCCTAAGTGCAAAGCACCCAACTATGACTCTATCACCAGGCTAATACTTCTAAACCTACCCCAAAAAGCAATTGTCTTTCTGACTTACCTCTATAATTGTGTTTTTTCGAACCACTCATTTTCCACTTCTTGGAAATTTTCTGAAATAATCTTGTTTCCCAAACCCAGTAAACCTGCTTCTAACACATTATCCTATCGACCAATTAGCATCTTCCTTTACTTTCCAAGGTATTTAAAACAGTTCTTCTAAAACCAATGATACCTATAACTTCCTTACATATTTTTTCTAATCATCAGTTTGACTTCCGATCCCATCATTCTACTGTCTAACAGGGTTTTGCGTTGTAGATTTTATTTCCTCTTTCGAGAGAAATGAATTTTTTCCTGGTCCATTCTTAGACGTCACTCAAGCATTTGACTGATTATGGCATACTGGTCTATTATCTAAGCTCAAATCCATATTTCCAAACACCATCTACCTAATCTTTAAATCTTACCTTTCTAACCATTTCTTTAGGGTCCGCAAGGATCAGATTACTCCCATCACTTCCCTGTGTAAGCAGGTGTTCCACAGGGCAGTGTGCTTGGACCTATTATTTTTATCCTTTATACTGCAGACATCCCCACTTATCATAATACTCTCTTAGCCCTCTTTGAAAGGGACAAAGTGATCCTCTCCTCTCATTCTGATTCCAAAACTGCTTCCAACATTTTACAGAACCACTTTGATGCTATTCAGCAGTGGTGCAGCAAATGAAGAATTAAAATAAATGAATCCAAATGCATACAGGTAAATTTTCAGCTAAGAAAAGATTCTCCTTTTTTGTTTTACTTTTATAGATGCTTCACTGTATGATGGAGGAAAGTATTGGTGCATTGCTGAAAATGTCTTAGGTCGTAAAGAATCTGCAGCAGAAGTACACGTAATAGGCGGTGGTAAGTGGATATATGGAAAACAATATAACAATTGTTCTAATTATAATTATTTAGCCCGTTGTAACTCTAATTATTTTTTAATATTATAGTTTCTCCTATTATAAATAAAAATAAAGAGATTGAGGAATTAAAAGTTCTAGTTGGAGACAAAGCAGAACTGACTTGCACTATCACTAGCGGTAAACCACACCCAAATATTGTATGGTTTAAAAATGGCTCAAAACTTTCAGGCTCCATAGGAAATGGAATACATTTGGTAAGGAAATAAAAAAATTTTTGAAATTAAAACTTCATTTTTCAACTCTAATAGCAACCCATTCTTCTCCTAAATCATCCATAAACTTTTAACACTAAAATTACTTTTAGTAATTTATTCTATTCTAAATATTTATTAGGAAGAAAATTTATTCTCATTTACTCTCATTCTATATTTTATCTTATTTAGATACTATTTCTTATTCATTTTATCTCTTAATTTTTTTCACATTATACTGTGAACTTTTTACTATCTTTTTTTATCTCATACTACCGAATTGATTTTTTTTCACAACTATAGCTTCATGTTCTTAACTATCACGCCACACTTTCTTTTCCTATAGTTTATCTACTTATAATAAGGGATTATTTTTTTACCCTCAATTAGTTGTCTGTTTTTGTATTCTTCTTCATTTCACCATTTTTCAATCTGTTTACTTGATTCCTCTCCCCTAGATCATATAGAGGATATAGTGGACCCTAAATTGTTCATGCTTTTTATATTGGCAGCTGATGCTAAGCAATATGTCCGCAATTGTTTTAACTTATTCAGTGTGGGACAAGAATCTGTGATGATTAGCACTGACAGAAAATGGCAGCTCAAGTTAAAAGTGTGTGCATGTATATGCGCCATTACAGGTCTCCATATCATTCTAAGCATCAATAACTCTAGAAAAGTTTTTATTTCTCTATAAAAGCTTCCTTAGAGGGATTTGAACCCACAACACCAGAATTGAGAGACCCAATTGATCCCCTCGGCTCCACAATACCTACCATATACTTTTATTAGATTAATTACTTCTTTTTTCAATGCACTGTAAAAACTTTATTAGAAAGATTAGCTCCCAGATTCTGGTGGCACTAGGTTTTTTTTATGTTTGCTTGGTTTCAACTACTAATGAACAGGGAGGACAAGTAGATAAATTATTGATGGGTTAAATTATTGACTTGAATTTGTGGTTCCTATTTTACCTATTTTTTGGAGACTATGGTCCAGGGGTTAAGGTATACTTTTCATGAACAGTCAGTTTTCTCTTTCTGTGGTTCTGAAAGCTATGGCACCCAGGGGATTCCTGGTGTGCTCCAAGGAACACTCAAACCCAATCAGGCATTGATCTTCATTTAATGGGGGAAAAAAAAATCAGGTAGCCAGTGCAGTGTGCTCTTTTTAGCTTCTGCTTTATCAGCTGGTGGTGCTATCAACATTTTGAAAAGCATGGTACCTGTGATTACATCTACTGTAGATATCTTCTGAAGGTTTAAAATATGATGGGGATGTGTTGAAATTAGTGAATTAGTGCTGCCTATGTAATGTTATGGATTATATAAATAGTCACCTGTGATTTTATTACACTCAATTACAAGTTTATTTTATTTTATTATTTTAGTGTTGATTTTTGTTCAACTTATTATGTATATGAAACTTAAAGATGTAAGAATGATTTATTTTTTCTTATAAAAATTGAGTAATATTTAAGTGATATTGTACAGAAGTATTAATTAATGATTATTCCACGTTTGCTTTTTGTCATATATTTTAATTTTTTTTTAAATGTGTATTGTTGTATTTCATAATTTGTAACTCTTGTTCTAATTTTTCCTGCCAATATGTGCTTATCATTTAAAGAACACATGAGACTGTTCTTTGTATCTAATACATCAATGTTTGTCTTATTTATTTCTTGTATACTTTCTTGTATTTCTTACATGTATTCTAACAATATATATGAATTACAGCAGAGAGGTTCAAAATTGAATGGATATAGAACCTGTGATTTGTTGGCCTATTAAGTGTGATGAATTTTTATTATTCTAAACCATATAAGTCTCATTTTTCTGATTGGTTGTGGAAGGTAGGGCTCTAAGTATAAATAAATTCTTATAGTGTGGTTTTCCTTTCTCCTTGAAAAATATATAATAATAATTTTACTATGATTGAAAAGTAAAATGGGTCATGCTGTCACTACAAAAATTTTAATTTTCTCTCTCCTATATGTGTAAAGGAATCTCTCTCTTGTCACATTTACCTTTAATTAGGACAGAACTGAAGTCACAACTACTTTTGTCCCACCTAATTTAGTTCCTTCACTTTAAATATTCAAATTTAAAGTGAATTAATTTAAAATATATTATCAAATTTTTGGTAATATGGTATTAAATGAATATACTTTATACTAAAATGTTTTAATTTTATAATCTACGTAATTTCTTCTTTTTTTTTTTTTTTTGCTTTTTTAAGTTGCATTAAACAAAATTCTTTTACTTCGAATTTTGAAATTTGATAGACCGATATTTTGTTTCCAGATAAAGAAGGCTGGTACCAGTAACTAAATTAATAGTAACTGGGATTGAAGAGTATTTGTGACTGGCAGTAATTTAGCTTTCACAGCATATTCCTCCTTGGAACGCTTATTTATATTCCTATTATGTAAGGAAAATGTTTTATAAAATAAATTGAATTATAAATTAATCAATATAATAATGAACAATAAAAAAAATCACAAAAGAACACTTAACCTATACAACATATAAGTGTTTTTTATTATATTTCTTATTATTCTAATATGAAGCATTCATATTGAAAGCTATATATATATANAAAATATATATATTTATAAATCTTTATTTATTACTTTCTGCTTATAAAACATAATGCAATTTGATGGCTTAATAATATGCATATATACAAAAAAAAATTAGTAAATAAAATGTCATTTTGCAGGGAAAAGGGGCAAATTGACCCCACTCCCAGTAAATTTAGATGTCATGGCCTAAGAGGTCGCGAGGCCATCTTCGTTTTAGTCATCAGGGAGGGTTTTAAGGTTTGGAGTCCAACGACAGGGATATAGCATATGGATTAGGGTGAAATGGAAGCTTGCTGTGAAAAAGTGTGAAGAGGGTTGAGATAAGATCTTGGATGAAAGGACTATTAAAGACGTGATGAAGATTAGAGTTGAATGGAACGTTTCCAATTATTCTTAGAACTTTGGATTGAAGGAAGCGGTTTTGGAACCAGGATGAGAAGAGAGGATCACTTTGTCATCAGCAAAGAGGGCCAGGAGGGTATTAGAATGGGTGGGAACGTCTGCAGTTAATAGGATGAAAAGGATGGGTCCGAGCACACTGCCCGCTTTCTCAGGAAGGTGTTCGGAGTAATCTGATCCTTGCCAAACCCTAAAGAAAGGTTGAAAAGGTACGATTTAAGGATTAAATACATTGTACTTGGGAATATTCATTTGAGCTTACACAATAAACCATTATACCATACTCAATCAAAAACTTGAGCTAAGTCTAAAAATGCTCCAGGACAACACCTGTTGGGCAGTAGAATGCTGAGATGATTTGGGAAGATATTCAAGGAATTTGTGATTCGCATCATTCTTTTTAAAATCATTTTTCAAAAACCTTGGATAGTAAAGGAAGGAGGCTGATTGAGCGGTAGGATGATTCATTATGAACTGGTTTGCCTGGTTTGGGGAACAGAATAATTTCAGAAAATTCCCAGAGAAGTGGAAAATGGTTAATTCGAAGGATAAAATTATGGACTTAGGCCAGGAAAACGATGCTTTTTGGGGGAGATTGTGAAGTATTAGCCGGGTGCTTTGCGGTTGGGCAGATGCTTTGAAATAAATGTTTACTTGGTGTGCTGAGCAAACATTTGGGCCTGGTTGTAGTCGGAAAAGGCCCAGAAACCATCTCCTTGACACAAGGGGGTGGATGGCACATGATGTTTTAAAATTCAGTGAGTGGCAGTCCAAAGAGATTTGTCCACTGCTGAGGAGAGGCTCAACAAGTAGGCATTAAAAGCCTTATTAGGTAAAACACCTAGTTTTTTTTGGTTTTTTTTTTACAAGATGGGATAATTGGTTAAACTTCCTGGGCTTCTGGGACATGGCTCTAGCTTGACACTTAGCCCACATGAGTTTTTTAATTGAATCAGGGAGGGGCTTGTATGAATTTACAATGAAGCAAGTAAAAGAGGGTTTCAAGTTTGCCTTCCAAAGGCATTGCTGAATTTGGGCAGTGAAGAATTGTACATCATCCAACTCTTCAGCGATCTGCGAGAAGATTCCGAGGTCAAGGGACACTTCTAGTAGACTTCTGAATAACGGCCAGTCTACAGAACCATTTATTAGGGCTGGTGGCAATTGTCTAGGGATAGCTGTGAGAGATAGTATGAGGAGGACACAATTTTGAATTATAATCTATGTGGTTTTATAGTATCAACTTTAAATATATTAATTAGATTTATGAGGAAGGGTTGGTCAGGGATTAGGTCTTGGAATTTGAATAAATAAAATCTAATTTGTAAGCAAAAATGTTTTTATTATTGTGTTTTAGTATAAATTTCAGGCCTTCTTCTGGGCAATGGGATTAATGGAGTGAGAGAGTCCCTGCTCTAGGATAACTAAATCATGACTGAGAAGTGTTTTGGTATAAAATATAAGTATAAACAAATTCCCACCCAATCCTTCCTCTTAAAGTTTGATGGTCAACTAACTTACTCCAAATTATAGATTTTATAGATTTATATTTTGAGAATAATGTAAAACTTATAAAAAATGTGACCCAATGTCATTTTTATTTTCCTATTGTTCTTTTTTCCAGGATAATGGATCCTATTTCATTAGTACTATTGATCCTTCAGATTCAGGAATCTATGAATGTCTTGCTGTAAATGAACTGGGCAGTGACTCTAAAAAAATTGTCCTGAAACTTTATGGTTTGTTTTTCAACTATTGGGTGTTTCATTCATACATTTTTCTGTAGAGGGAAATCGAAATTTCATTATTTGTTTTAGAGCCTCCCCGAATTGATACAAAATCAAGTTCTAATGTTGTCGCAACAGTTGGTAAAAGTTCGAAGTTGATTTGTGATGTTTCTGGAGACCCTAAACCTAATGTCACATGGAAGCACTATTCACACACTGATAGAAAAATCATGAATGGGTCTGTATGATTATGGTTGCACATGGTTATCTTATCTCCTATTGAACTTCAGTATTATAGAAAAGCATTAATCTATTTTTCAGGGTTATCTTAAAAGATTCTCATGATTTATATTTTGATAAAGTTACTGAAGAAGACAATGGACGTTATATTTGTAGGGCTGAAAACATTGCTGGTATTGCCAGGAGGCCTTATGCTCTTTATGTTATGGGTGAGAATTACTTTATTTTTTAAATTTTTTTAAAAAACTTTTTATTTATTTATTGCATTCTGTTAAATAAAAACATTTTGTAATTTGATCACAATGAAAAGTAAAATGACATTCAATGTCGATCACATAAGGAGAGAAGGTGACCAATGACTACACTCTCAAATTACACTGCACAACAAAAAAATATTTTTTGAATGTTTTCTACACTAAATTAGTCTATTTCTACTAATTTTGGGGTGATAAAAACGAAAATAACATTGAAAATTTTTTATTAGCTCTGGTTTTTGAGATATACAGCTATCTTAAAGAGTAGTTATACATACTATACGTGAAAAGTGAAAGTACAAAAAACAATATTGTTATGTTTCTTTTAGAATATTTTAAGTACAAAATTGATTTAAAAAAAACATTATTCTTAGTGTTTTGACAAATAAAAGAGGTTTGTACCACCAAATTTCAATTAAGTCAATCCGATGTATTGTAAGATCGCTGTCGTTTAGCTTGTCTTTTATAAAACACTTC
>KZ807986.1:131629-147293 GCA_000696205.2 Oncopeltus fasciatus
AGTGCTTGCTCCATCTTGTGGTTTTTCAGCGACTGATTGAATGATGTACAACTACACCTCACAATCATTGATATTTGGAAACAAGATGTACTCAACCAATAAGATATCCCTTTACTCACATATGACAATTGAAATAATTACTTCATAATACATATTTGAGATATCAAATGACTTTGAAAGAATCAGTGTGTAAGTGTTTGAAAATAATAAAAAAAATAAAGGAAGTTAAGACTATAACAAACCTGTGTAATATAAATAAATAAATTTTATGAATATTATTTTTGTGGTATTTAATCCCACGTAAATTTTAATAATTTTAAAAGGAACTGCAAGGGAACAGAATAAAAAATCTAACTGTCTCAGCCAGGACTCGAACCTGGATCTCCTGCTTTCCAGGCAGGAGATCCAGGTTCAAGTCCTGGCTGGGACAGTTAGATTTTTTATTCTGTTCCCTTGCACTAAATTGTTCAAGATTGAATAATATATTTTAATATCATGTACTTATTTAAACAGAAGGATCTGTAAAAGTATATATTGAGTAAGAAATACTCAATTTAAAAAAAAAAATTATAATTCTTTGGTTATGAAAGTTTTAATAGACCATAATTTTAGTTTCCTTAATTATAACTCTCATACCTTCTATTCTTCGTCTTCATTGGTTCTGCAAACCATCTCCCGTTGGCTCCTTAATTATAATCATTTATAATCTAATTTATAATCATAATATAATCATATCTGAATAATTCCTTAATTATAATCAGTGATCATTTATGATGGCTTGTTAGAACAAGTGTTGACACATGTGGTTAGCATGTGTCATATTAACTGTGTGTGTGTGTGTGCTCTTGTTTTTCAATTTTTGTTAATAAAATTGCATAATTTTTTTCAGGTTCTATGCTAATGCTAATGATTCAGGTACCTATAGTTGTATTGCAGAAAATAAAGCTGGTAGAGATAGAGTAGAAACCAACCTTATTGTCCTAGGTATTCATTTATATTTTTTTCAGTTTAATATAAACACATGGGTCATATGAACCAGAATAAATTATATTTTTATTTTATATAAAAAATTACTAAGACTGACAAAAATCTCAAATTACAGAAGTCCCCTCTATCAATCCCTCCCTCCAATAAGAAAAAAGTCAGTTCTGCTGTAGGGCATGGTGGCCCATTAGAAAAACACATGTACTATATTCCCTTTTACAGCACATTTTTCTGCCACCTGATGTTTTCCCCATCTAATGAATAATGGTAACCTAAAGCTGGGTGTTATCAGTAGTACAGTTGTGATCCACAGGCTGTCTTATATGAGTATTGAACCTGGGACCTTTGGCACTTAAAGAAAAAATAAAATAAAGTCAAAATGTTTTTATTATAGCAAATAATGTTGTTACTTCAGTATAAGTACTTTTACAAGCTGAAAAGAAATGAAAATAATAAAGATAATACAAATTTTCAGTTCCCCCTAATATTCTTCCATGGCCTGTTGAAAAGTTCGTTGAAGTTGGAAACATAGTCACTCTTGAATGCAGAATACGAGCTATTCCTCGGCCTTCTGTAATATGGCTAAAGGATAATAGTACTGTTCCAAGAACTAAGTATTATGGACAATTCATGAGGTATGTTACACATTCACAATTGTTTCTTTGTGTAATAATTAAAAACTTTTTTTTAGATTTAAAGTTTTTATAACACATATTGCGAATAATTCAAATTATTATATTTATTCAGTATAGTAAACTTTAAATATATAAATGTGTGTGTTCATGTATGTATTTCTGATTGAGGTTTCAATTATATTTTGTATATTTGTGTAAAATCTTATAACAAATTCCAAAATATTAGAGCAATTGATATACTTCTCATTATCAAGACCAGTTAGAAATTTATAAAGATTTATTTTTAATGATAAAGAATATATTGTAAAATTGAACAATTAGGAGTGGGGCTTTACCTAAATTCTAAATTTTAAGTGATGAAAGAACCTCAGCTTCCATCATAGACCCTCTTAACCATCTCCAGTAGTGTTTGGAGCATCTCTGCTGGTGGCTAAGAGCTCATATGATGGAAGCTATGCCTTCTGAAAGCAAAGTAAGTATAAAAGAGATCTTGATTCTTTCTTTACCTAATTTATAACCTTCACTCTTTCATAATTTAGCTTGTTGTGAAGAGTTCATTATTCAGTAAAATCAACGATGTCCGATCCAAAATTATTCTTGGTTTCGAATTTGACATTTACTATTGAATAATAATGACTCAACATTTTTAGTCCAATTAAAACAGTTTTTTATTTAGTGCAGCAGGCATATTATTTAGTTTAGTGTAATAAAATAACACAGTTTTATTAATTGATAAAATAAGTTTTAAGATTAAATTGAACAATTAGGAATGAGAATTTACCTGAACTATAAATTTTATTAATTTTCTTAAAGAAATAATTAGTTGTTTAAAAAAAAAATTCATATACTACTTTCAAATCCAAAAAGTAAAACTCAGTTCGTTTAAAAGCAAAATTGGACCAATGGGGAGTACCTGAAATATTGTTTGATTAAATTTCGGTATCGTGAAACTAAACACAGATTAGTTTACTAGTTAAAGAAATATTTTAGAGTTATATAGCAAAATTTAATAATTAGGAGTGGGGTTTACTTGAATCCAAAATATAAATTTATTATTCTAGGATGTAATTTTTGCATCAAAAATTGACTAACATCATTTAAATTCATAACTTTAAATAAGTCTTGTAAATATATAAAATCAGACTAATAGTAGTAGAGGTTTGCTTGTAACCTTCAGTTTGATTAGAAATCAATCAAAATAGAAGCAAGATAGAAAGCAGGTAAATTAAAGCAACCAAAATTATCAGAATGAAACTAAAAATAATAATAAATTTAAATACACACACACACACACACACACATATATATAGGGTTAACGAAAATTTTGTTTTATCTCACTAGGTGACTTTAATGCTTCTTATTTCTTGTAATCTTTCTTTACACAAGCCAACTGTCTTAAATTTTAAATTAGTGCTGGATCTTCCATTTAATATTGTGGGGTGTTCATTAGTCCTTTAGTCACTGGAGATTGTTATTTGTAAGTTGCCCTTAGTGGCAAATGAAATGAAATTTAAAAAATTTTTTGGACTGTTACATTGAGTTATAATGAGGAAAAATATTTAAAAGGCATAATATATATATGAATTATTAAAGGCACTAATATATGCTAATATATTTTGACAAGATCCTCAATCAAGGCAATTATGGGTACAGTCGAAAGCCTGTAAGAAATTTTGAAATTATTGGCTGAGGAGACCCAGACATAAGATGCCAAACAAAGAGCAGGAGTCTGATAGAAGTATGGAAGACCATACTTGTACTCTTGACTGACGATTTCCGAACACCATGGTGAAGTAAAACAATTTAAGAGAGTAGTTTCCTGACTTATGTGATGGAGATTAAGACAAACTCTTCGACCTATCTTGAACTAAAGTGTACTGCTGGGAACAAGTGAACAGAGTAATTAATATGTGTTTACATGAGTACATAATAAAGCCATGCTGAAAGAAGCAATAAAACATTAGACAAACATCTTAAGCAGTGTATAGCAAAGTACATCTGTGGCCAAAGGTCAAACTGGTTTGAGCAAGACTGGTTAGAACCAAGTTACTATTATGTAATATTTCTTAGCTTTCAACAAATAAATTAATATTATATGTATGTTCCATTAATATCCGGACAATGGGACAATTACCTTAAATTAGCCAGTATTGAATCATGGCATTAATTTTACAGTGTGTAGACAATCTGTAAAGCACCTTCAGTGTAAATAAAATAAATTTAAAAAAAAGTTTAGGGTAATTATAATATGAAAAAATTTTATAAAAGGGAAGCTGTACATGTGTAACAATTATACCTTTCCAATAGCATATTTGATTTTTTAGCTGCCTTCTTATATATATAGTAAAATATCATACCTTCTATTATCCGCTTTCATTGGTTTCTGCAAACCATCTTCTGTTGGCGAGCGCTTTCGGACATTGTCCATCTTCTTGGCGGAATACATGTGTTCACTGTCACTGACTGTATTCAACTGCGTTTGTATTCAGTGGGTTGGTCGGATGCGTCAGGTATAAGAGTCGTTTAGCTGTAATGGTCGCTTTGTCGGCGATAAGGTCTGTCAAACACGAGAGTTATAAGGGTCAGTGTCCATTATTTCAAGTATGAGTTGAGGCAGGGATTAGTTTTAAATTAGTAAAACGTTTTACCTGACAGAACTGAAAATTTCAAAGCTGTAAATGTGTAACAATTATACTTTCCAATAGCATATTTTATTTTTGAGCAGCCTTCTTATATATAAAGTAAAATTTTTTACCTGACAGAATTGAAAATTTCTTTTTGCTAGACTTCAAAGTGAGATGTGACTTGAGGCAATTCTAAGATACTCTAAAATTACTTCTTTAGACATGCAGTAGTTCTAGTAGATACATTCACCATATATCCTGAGATTCCTACAGTCTGAGTACCATTTGTTTTGTTCTCTTCAGAACTCTCTTAGTGGTGTAGAGCTGGCATCAATAGAGGCTTATGCACATCACTTGGCTCAGTTTTTTGCCCAGAATCTTCTACATTATGGAATAATGGTTTAACCAGAAAAGTGGCAGATATACTATGAACTGTTCATCCATTCATCTTTTTCCACTCATTCGTTCATCATCCATTCATCCACCCATTCATCATTCACCTATTCATTACACCGTTTATTTGTTTTTCATGATGAACACACACTCACTCACACACTAATGATGTTGAACATAATTTTTGGTTTCTGGTTGATAGGATCTGAGAAAATAGAGAGAAAATATAGAAAACAATTAGGAAAGGGTTGTCAGGAATTCGGTTTTGGTAGCTGAAGAATTAAAAACTAGTATATAGCCAAAAAAGTTTTTATTTTAGCCAATGTTTCGGCCTAAATTTCAGGCCTTCATCAGGGAAAATAGAGACTACTGCTCAACAGTAGCTAAATCATGACTGAATGCCCTTATGAAGGCCTGAAATTTTGGCTGTAACTATGGCTAAAATGAAAACTTTTTTGGTTACAAATTAATTTTTAATTCTTCAGTTCCATGATCGAATTCCTGAAAATTTTATCCTCATAAAACTGGATGGCCAATAAATTTACTTCGTGGAGAAAAAAATTTTCAAGAATCCATTAGAACAGTTCAATAGCTAAATTCCTTAGGAATTGGCTAAAATGCTGTTAAAATATTGGTGTTATTAATCATTTTTAACATTAAAAAATAAATAAATAGATATAATAATGAATATATAACAGACGAGCTTATTCAGAAGTAATAGCAAGAAAAGATGATGAATGATAGGGATCAAAACCATTTTCATGCTCCTTTGTTTTGGTAATTTCATTTCAATAATGAATTCATAGGTTCAAAAATCAAGTACTTTGAAATATTAATATCCAAAAAATACTACTTTGATTAGTGTTTGAATTACCTTATTTTACTGTGTGAGAAAGAAGAGAAAAAATAGAATGGAGGACCAATAAAAGTGTAGAGAAAAAGGAAGAATTAAATGTAAGTTTTTAACAAAGATTGAGATATTTGTTTTAATCCAGAAATAGCAGGAAAAGAATGAAAGAAGAATTTTAGACAGAAAGGGAAAAACAGCAAGTTTATAAAACTAACCTGTCACATTCACAGAACAAGTGAGTCCTCCTTCCAATTGAGTCACTGTTTGTGGTTAATTGCTGGAGTTATGAAAAATTTATAGAAACAAAATTGTAGACCTCATAAAGTCCTTTGTGAGAGGTGAAAATTTTTTTCAGGTGTTAATTAAGGATAACTATCTTAGAGTGGTCAGTTAATACTGTCAACTCATTAAAATCAATTAGGGATAAAATATTGTTGTTGTTTTTAAAGAATTATTTACATATTTTTATTTAATTATAAAAATGAGGAAAAATTTGTGAGTGAAATAGTGTTTCAATTATTGGACAAATTGAACTTTAGTCAGGGAAAGTAAATATTTAATTTGCATTCAGTTATAATAACCTTTAAAATCCACTTGATTTACTTAAAATTGAAAAATTACATCAAGTGTTATCATAATTGCTGTAAAAATGCTATAATTTAGCCATATTTTTTATTTATAAGAGAAGAAGCTGAAATGAGGTTTACAAAAGGAATATGACTTACACATGAATGCTCACGTGCACACACATACACTCTCTTATTTATTTATTTTCAAATAAATAAAACCTTAATTTATGTCACAAATTAAATAAATATTCAAGGTTATTAAAATGTTTTGCAATATCATATTTTCGCTTATTGAAATAACATTAATTAAATGTATTTACTTTATATAATTACTTATAAAATTAATTTTGATAATTCTTAGGTAAAGTAATTAAAATANTATGAATATTATTTTTGTGGTATTTAATCCCACGTAAATTTTAATAATTTTAAAAGGAACTGCAAGGGAACAGAATAAAAAATCTAACTGTCTCAGCCAGGACTCGAACCTGGATCTCCTGCTTTCCAGGCAGGAGATCCAGGTTCAAGTCCTGGCTGGGACAGTTAGATTTTTTATTCTGTTCCCTTGCACTAAATTGTTCAAGATTGAATAATATATTTTAATATCATGTACTTATTTAAACAGAAGGATCTGTAAAAGTATATATTGAGTAAGAAATACTCAATTTAAAAAAAAAAATTATAATTCTTTGGTTATGAAAGTTTTAATAGACCATAATTTTAGTTTCCTTAATTATAACTCTCATACCTTCTATTCTTCGTCTTCATTGGTTCTGCAAACCATCTCCCGTTGGCTCCTTAATTATAATCATTTATAATCTAATTTATAATCATAATATAATCATATCTGAATAATTCCTTAATTATAATCAGTGATCATTTATGATGGCTTGTTAGAACAAGTGTTGACACATGTGGTTAGCATGTGTCATATTAACTGTGTGTGTGTGTGTGCTCTTGTTTTTCAATTTTTGTTAATAAAATTGCATAATTTTTTTCAGGTTCTATGCTAATGCTAATGATTCAGGTACCTATAGTTGTATTGCAGAAAATAAAGCTGGTAGAGATAGAGTAGAAACCAACCTTATTGTCCTAGGTATTCATTTATATTTTTTTCAGTTTAATATAAACACATGGGTCATATGAACCAGAATAAATTATATTTTTATATATATTTTCTGCATGGGAGGGGAAGATCTGGGGTGAATCTGAAATGATAAAAAAGTTTGTTTTTTTTGTTGTTTTTTTTCAAAATTTATAAGTAAGCTTTGCAATATTTCTTTATTTATTTAAGCTAAGTTCTTTAAAGATCCTTAACTTCAAATTCAAATGATTTTGAAAGTACTATGCTTTAACTAATAAAGAAATTATTTGGCGCTTAGAGTTGTCAATTTAGAAAACATCTTCTTTATGATAAATTCTCCTTACCTCTTTCCCTCTATCTCTGAAAGGATTCAGAGATAGAGGGAAAGAGGTAAGGTAATATATAAGTAAATGCTAACATAATATTTATTGTCTATTATGCAAGACAAAATTTGATTTCAGATATAGTTCTTTAACTGATATAAGTGAAATATCCATAAGAATAGAGTTCCATATTTATGTCATTCAAGAAATGGCACTCTTTAATATAATGAGTGAAAATTAATAATCAAATAATTAATTACTTTAAATTGGAAGATTTTTTTCGGTTAAAGACTTGGGAAGGATATGAATATGATGAGCTTTGTTCTCTGTTTATAAAGCTAATGGATTGGTCATGAAAAGAAACAACCAATGATAAAATAAATTCTAAATATATGTATTCCTTTCTTAAAACTTATATGATATAAAATATCTACATTTGAATCATTTAGAAAGACAATTTTAATAATATTTTGAATTCCCATATTAATTTGAATTTCATTTTTTTAAATTTTATTCTTACTCATTATTTATTTTTAGATTTTTTTCGGTTGTTTTGCTCTTCTATTAGGTATTAAATGCCTGGATAATGTGCCTTTGGTTTTATTGTCTTTTTTTCTATGATTAAGCTTTCTGTCTACAGGAGTTGAACAGTTAATTAAGTAGGTTCAAATGAAGGAAAATTCCTTCTTTCCAAACTTCTTTCCTTTCCTTTCTCAATTTCTATTTGTCTTTTTAGTATTTTGATTAAGTGAAATCTATTAAAAGCCTTCCTACACACTCGAGTAAACAAAATTATAATCTAACTCATTTCTAGTAAGATTATAAAATTATAGTTCTTAAAAATACCATCTTCCCTTCCTTGTTAAGTAAAACAAAAGAAAATCAAAAATACTTTCTATTTTTGTTAAATATATTACACATTTTGTACCATTTCTCTATTCAAATAAAACTGAAATTCAAATGAATAATTAAAGTTTAAAATTATTTTTATTAGAATCATTTACAAAATATTTTTATTTTCGATAAGTTCTTAAGAACAAAAGAGTGCTCTCACAAAAATTTATTGTATATTCTTGAGTTCATTTAAACTGTACAATATATTATTATTTTATGCTCCTATTGTGTTCCCTTTTTGTGTTCCTGTGAAGGCCTGTTTGGCAGTTCTACAAGTTACGACTAGCATTTTTCTCTTTGTAATTTGATTTTTCACTTTGCCAGTATTTTGCAAAATAGTTTAATTTCTTAAAGAGCACTTTTTTCTGTATGCAGTACATTTGTTCATTTCATGTATCATACCACAATTTTGACATTCATTCAAGTTTGAGGGAAATTTAATTGAAAAATTTTACTACCTCTTTTCTTATCAGAAAAAAAAAAAGCAGTAACAGATATTAGTTGTACTTTTGAAATTTCTAAGGCTCCAGACAGGGTTTTAGCCAACTCTACTGCCTCATTTAGAGTTTTAAATTATTTTGGAAACACTACTGTGAATACTTCAGTACCAGCAATGTTCATAACGAAGGAAGTAATTAAGGCTTCTTCATAAAAATCAGGAGGAAAGTGGCACTTATTGATCTGCTGTTTTAAATTTCCATGTTAGCTGTGTCCTATGTCATTTTGAAAAAAATACATATTTCGGAAATTGTAAATGACAATCTTTGAAATTTTAATCTAAATTTTTAATTAATTTATCAACTCTAAAATCGGCAGGAGCACTAGGTTTATAAATATTAATTAGCGTTTCCAATGTCTGCCAGTAAAGATTACTAATTAACTAGGCCTCTTTCAATTTTGAATCTTCTATATACGAAATTTGGAAGCAAGCCTGGAATTTAATCCTCCACGTACTCCATATAATTTTTCTAGAATCAAATGGGTCTTTTGAAATTTAGTTTATTCGAACTTTTCAATTTCATTGATCCATTACTACCTTCACCTGGCTTTGGAGGCAAGCACTAGAGCTTTTTGGTCAGTGGAAGAGTGCTTTTGGTCTGTGAAATCAAAACTGATTGCTGAGGTCTGTTTAGAAATTTATGAAGTAAAACCACACTGAAACCTTACACTGCACTAGTTGCGTCAACTAGTATAGTACCTATAAATGAGGAAGTTTAAAAAAAATGTATTGGTTGGGGCATATTACGTATAGCTGATTAGGTTATAATCAGTCAGATTGATGCCTTCATAATCAATGTGATGGTCCAGATATACAAGAGAGTTATGAACCCATTTAGACTATTCTCTTTTAGCTTGAACTTAATTTTTTTAAGGCAAGTAAGTGTTATTAGTTACATCATTTAAGATATTTCCATTTCTTGTAAGGTTTTCTCCATTATCTTTTGAAACTGGTTGGGGAAATTGTGGGCTGAAATCTTTACAGCAAAAGGAAGGCGGCTATTTAAAAAATACCATATTGTTGTTTAAGTGTGAAATATATCCCTTAAATTACTAATAGAAAATAATTTAAAGCCTCGGAGCTTTTCAGATATCTCTTCAAATTGAGGCATTATAGATGATCACTAGTAACCATAGGGTTGATTTTACATTGAAAATTAGTGCTAAGCCCAACCATAACATCTGGCTTAAATGTAAGTAATTTAGGAAATGCTCATTTTGCAATTTCTTTAATATTCCAGAGAATATTAAAGCCAGAGCTCTAATACTTTTTCATCAAGTAGTCAATCAATTTCAAATTCGACCTAGGGTTTCAAAGAAAAGTGAAAACCATTCTTTGCATATGTACTATAATTTTTCTTATTTATCTTGCCTTTTTTTAACAATTTTTATAAAATGGAAGTATGGTTCAAGTTTTTCTGTGAATCTTTATTTGTGTATTAGTATAAGATAGAAGATTAATTTTAGATTTATGTAAATCAGGTAGATGACCTTACCATTTAGCAGATTCGTTTTCAAATTTCTTTCTCAGAGGCCATTGTGGTAATTTGCAAAATCATTTCATTAGAAATGTATTTCTTATCTTCTTATTAACATGGCTGTAATACACAACATTTATATTTCCTGGGTTTATATATATATTTGAATTATAATCTAATCAATAAAAATATATTAAAAACAAATTTCTTTCTATCATCAGGGTTTTATGATAAACAAATGAAGCCTCCTTGTAACTCTTCTTCAACAGACCTATCTATCATTTAAATTTCAATATTTATTTTGCTTTTTTTTTTAAGAGCTTCATTAGATTTACCATATCAACAATTTTTAAAGAGTATATTAAAGTTCTACAGAGCACAACATTCAGAGAGAAGGTAGCACATGAATAAATGACTTTACTACTATGAATGACTTAATTCATTTAAGAATACATAATGATCTGAAGGTTTGCATTATTTACTTCATTAGACATTAGTACTTTTTTACTTTAACTAATGAAAAACTACTTTTTATTTTTCAAGTTCCCCCACAAATCTCAGAAGGGCCACTTAGTATAAAAGTTGTATGTGGAAAAGAAGCAATACTTCCATGTGAAGTATCAGGAAACCCACAACCTTCAATTTCCTGGCAGTGGAATGGGGAGCTTATCAAGAAAGGAAGTGGAAGGTAAATTTTTTTAAACTTATTAAAACTGTTTAACTTTGTAGTTCTACTTATTTATTATAAATAATTTATAAAGTAAAATAAAATTGTTGGGTATATTTGTTAGTAAGCATATCTGGTATACTATAAGTCCTGGGTTTGAGTTCCCTATCCCACAGTCCTTTTTCTAAACTATTTTCTTTTTCTATTTCCAAAGCTCTGCACCTTAAAAAAGGAGAGTATGTTGATACAGTTCCCCCTCCTTTTTTATGGTGCAGAGCTTTGGAAATAGAACAAGGACTGTGGGATAGGGACACTTATAGTGTAGTTCTTATCCTCAATAACTTTCTTTATTTCAGCTATGGGGTGGTTTAACAGTATTTTCTTTCCTGATATGCAAAGATCTTAAAGCTTGCAAAAAGTTTAACATTAACTTCCTGAGATATTTGTAATTAAGCTTTTTCTAATTTTATTTATTATAGAATGGATGAGCATCTGGTGCCCAAATCTTCATTTTATTCCACTATCTACTGAATCCTTTTGCATTCCCTTTTCAACTAACTAAAATTGATAAGGACTAGTTTATTAATAATTCTACTACTTCAACTTTCTATCTAGATCTAGATGTCTTCATGATAAAGGAAAAGTTAAATGGTTTATTGAAAAGTGTTAAGAATATTTTCCCTTTTTTGCCCAAATTTTTGTGTGACATCTTTGAAATGCATAAACTCAACTCAATAAGATAAAACAAGAAGCCTATCAAAACAAATTTATCAATAGTTATATTCTAGCTTAAAGAACATAATACAAATATTAATGTTGTTTCTAATCCCTAAAATTTCCAAATAACATAAAAGAAAACAAAAGATATGATCAACTTATAGTTTGGAATAAATATAATCAAAATTATATCAATAAAAAAAATTTATATTTGTATTAGACTTATCTATTAAACATTTTTCATAGATGTTTAAAAATCTAGAAATCTTTCAGATGTTACTATAGTTGTAGAAACTGTAGCACAAAAATCAAAGGCCTTGTATTAAAGTAAATCATGCTTGAAAATGAATATCTGTAAAAACTTTAACTCTTGACAGATTTATTAGTAGTCCAAGCATGGACACATACATATATATAAATATATAACTAATTTTGCCCATGTTACAGTATATATAGAAAATGAAACACTCACGGCTGCTATATGTTGCAGTCAAGAACAGGAGGGATAGAGAGTGCAGTGCACACACATAACTAAAAAATCACAAGGAGCAAAATTTTTGCTTGGGGATCTAGAGATTCTAGGAGTTTTGTATTTGCACTGCGCTCTCTATCCCACCTGTTCTTGATTGCTATATATATATACGTATATGTATTCAGATAAAATGGGTTGGCTATGCGTTGGTACTTAAAGAATTTTAAACTATGTTGAATAACCCATTGACAGAGTTGACTATGCTAATTTTGAAATTTCTTCCTTAATTAAGTTAGATACTTACTCCTTAAATAAGTTAGTTTTTCTCTGGGAACCTCTCTTATCAGGTAAGCTATTATTCCTTGTTTATGACTTCCCGAGTCCAGTTTGGTGGGAACTGGAATTTGCTTGATGTCTTCTCCATTTCTTGAGGCATGTTGAGTCTATGTCAGATGTGCCCATTTAGTTCTGATTTATAGATTTCTTTCTCCTACCTGGAGTACCAACTCTGTTGTCTCCTTATCAGTCTATCATCTGAAGTTTCCATCAGGTTTTAGTAGCAGAATATTCCATACCCATCATCCTAGTAAGATGAATAGTAGTACTCTTCTCAAAAGGAGGGATTCTCTATCAAGCTCCAGCAGACATTGTTTTGTTTTTCTCTTCTTCTTTTTTTTTTTGGGGGGGGGGGGAGAGTTTACACACCTGTGTAAATATGCATGTGTCCCATATGCTACTCCTGCTGGTAATTATTGCAGAAAAATTAGTATATTCTGGTTTAATCTTTTCTATACCTGAGCAGCCAGCTCTGGATCTTCTCAATTTCTCCAACAATAATTTTTGGCTCAAATATATGTACTCCTGTTGCAACATATTACACCATTTGGTTTCATTTAAGAACTATAACCTTTTTGAGTATATTCTTATCTAGTTAAAAATAAATCATTCAACCTTTTAATACTAATACAATCTTGTTATTTTAGTTTCAAGTATAACTCACTTAACGTGGCACTTAACAAGTCTTAACATGGTGCTCAAACCACAAATCAGGTGGCTAAATGCTCCTATGGATCTTTGAAGGATATAATCTAAAGGGTTATTATTATTTCTACCACCAATGAATATAGAACTCTCATACCTTATATTCTCCGTCTTCATTGGTTTCTGTACATCATCTCCCGTTGGTGAGCGCTTTCGGACACTGTTACAAAAAACTTTCGAAACACTTAGAACACCTCAATAAAGGGGATTACAACTAATCCCTACCTCAACTTATACCTGGAATAATGGACGATGACCCTCATAACTCGCACATGCGACAGACCTGATCGCCGACAAAAGTGACCCCTACAGCTACCTGACACAACTAACACACAGAAACATACCTGACCACCGACAAAAGTGACCCCTACAGCTACCTGACACAACTAACACACAGAAAAAACACAGTTGAATACGGACCGTGACAGTGAGCGTATGTATTCGGCCAGAAGATGGACAGTGTCCGAAAGCGCTCACCAACGGGAGATGATGTACAGAAACCAATAAAGACGGAGAATATAAGGTATGAGACTTTGAAGGATATGTTGCTTAGGGACAGACTCGTTTGTGGAATCCTCAATGATAAAGTTTGTCAGAAATTATTTGACATTGAGGACCCCTTGAAACGGTGAGAAGACTGTAGGTATAGTCAGAGGTGACAGTAGAAGATCAGATCGCAGATAGTCATTTCATGTTCTTTCCAGCCTAGATGTGAGATCCTGGCCATTCACGATAAACGGGGAGAAACTGTAGCAAGTAGGACTTTGGGAATAATTTCTTCTCTCACTGGTGTAGCTCAAGCCACGGTCTGAGGTCATGTCCCACCTTCAGTAAGAAGTGTAGTAAATGTGGAAAGCAGGGGCATTTCGCATATGTCTGTCATTCCATCTGCTAGGGTGTCAGGTCTTTGGACTACAACAGTAGGATCCACAATGGATGGACCTGTAGATAATGATATATTTTCTGTTAATTTGTCCTCAGTGCATATGGCTTTTATCAGTCAGATAAGTCCTAATGTTGACCGTCAGTCTGACTGGACCAAGTTGTTAGTACTACCTAGAAACATTAACATAGTATTTAAATTAGACACTGGGGGGCAATGCAATGTCATCAGCAAGAAAATTTCTGAAAAGAGTGCCCATAAATTATCTCATTAAAGTGCACTCATAAAAAAGTATGATTCCTTGTTTCATTCTCGAATAACAAGATTTCCGACCTAGGCGAATATGAAGCAATCATCGTCACTTCTAGTCGAGAAGAGCTTACTATAAAATTTATAGTTGTCGCTCATGATAATCCAGCAATTCACGGAAGAGAATCATGCCAAAATTAAGATTTATTAATCGAATCCATAAAGTCTCAAGTTACTAATTGTGGTACAGTTTTGGTTACATTTTCCTTATTATATTGTTGTTTTAAATGTATTATAATGAGTCTATTACTGTTAATCCTCCCTCTCATTTTTCTTAATGATATATGTTGCATTTTCTACTTCTTTACACTATTCTATAGTTGTAGGTCAAGACTTATCTGTTAATAATCAGAATAAATATTCTATTGATAAAAGTAATAAACTTTCTGTTGATAAAAAGAATAATTATTCTATTGATCATATTAATAATTAATTGCAGTAATGTTTCTATATGTGTGCGAGATCAATACTTTATGATGTTAGTGATTTTTTAAATTATATTTGAATGATAATAAATTTACTTTTAAATGTATTTATGTCCAAATAATTAATTTACTGATGTCTTCTACCTCCGTAATTAAGTAGAAACTCATCTTTCATTTTGAGTATTTTCTTTAATGGATAGATTTATTTGATTTTAATAGATCTATGTTCAACATACCTATAGAAATCTACTGCCATTAGCCGTCTTTCACTATGCATTTATATAAGTATATTGATTATATATTCTTTGTTCATGTAGGCTTCGACGGTCGTCAGAAGTATTTACCATTTCTTCTTCCGGGTTGGACCGTGTCAAATTGGTGTTATTTGCCGAGCTTTCGCACATCATGTGATGGCTTCTTCAGGGCTGAAANATGATGTGCGAAAGCTCGGCAAATAACACCAATTTGACACGGTCCAACCCCAAAGAAGAAACGGTAAATATATATATTCTTTGTTGGAAATAATCCATTAGATTATTAATATACTTATGTATTTAGATTTCTATTAATACCATTTTATTGATACATGCTATTTTAATTATTTCTGCTTTCAGTGATTTTGGTACTCTTCATATTATAAATACTACTGAAGCAGATGCAGGAACTTATATCTGTATTGCACAAAATAAGGCTGGAATAAGCAAGAAGAAAATAGATCTTATTATATTAAGTGCGTATTTTTCAAATTGCCAAATTTTTTATTGTTAAAAATATAGAAATGTGACTTCAATGCTTTGATAACTTTATATATATATATA
>KZ807986.1:147459-157822 GCA_000696205.2 Oncopeltus fasciatus
ATATATATATATAAAATCATAATTTGCATTGATATAATTCAAAAGTTTAAATGAGTTAATAATTATCTAAGAAACATTTATTAGAAAAATATACTAAGTAAATATTTCCTTTTTACATATTTGTTAATATGTTCAGTAAAGATTTCTGAAAGAAGCAAAATAATAAATGAATAAAATAAATTTAAAAAAATATCTGGGTTGTTGTTAGAGAAGAAAATATACAGAGTATTGCTACTGAAAGGATGTAGAAATATAATATATTTTGTCCTCTGATGTGTACACATTTACATGTATGCTTGATGTGCATTTTAATGAAATTAAAAATTAAAATATAGTTTTGTTAATGAAAGAATATGTAAATCAGTTTTTTATTATTATCAATTTAAAATGTATAGGATTGCTAATAGAAACACAAAGCAATTATTTTGCCCACGTACCAAGAATATTTATTGTACATTAAAATATTGTTCCTTTATAGAAAAATTGTCTTCCTTAAGCAAAATACCTTTCTAATGTAATTACAAGAAGAATACATTATTTTTAAGTTAAAGTACACCATGCTTTGATAAATGAAATACTGTTCTAGGTTATAAATTTTAACAGTTCTAAAAACTGCCTATTATTATATGAGCATATACAGCTACATAAAATGACAAAAACATGTGATAAAATAAATTACTCTTGTCGAAAATGTTTCTGATAAAAAATTATTGTCAGCAATTAAGACTAGTGAAAAAAAAAATAAAGTGCACGAGGAAACATTTATAGTTTACTTCAATGTAAAAATGCATATTTTAATCAAGGTTATATAAAAAAAAAATATATATGCATTATTCTTTTTTTATATATAAAATTATTTTAAAATGTAAATAAGTGTTTAGGTGAGTGAAGTACTATTAATATGCATGACTATACATTTAATGTAAATAATCTAAAAGGTTATTTTCACTACCAATGAATATAGAACTATCATACCTTCTATTATCCGTCTTCATTGGTTTCTGCAAACCATCTGTTGGCGAGCACTATTATTAAACTTTCAAGTTATGAATAATAAAACTGTCAAGAAGAGTGTTATAATTAAAATAAGACATGAATAAGTTTCCTTTTTTTTTTTTTAAATATTTTTATTAATCATTTGACTGTTTTAGATAAATAATTCATTAATAATATATTTCATTATGAAATCTGAGAAGTCGGCCAGTATGTATCATGAATCATTTTCAACTTCAAGATAAACTATAATAACTATTAAAGTCTTTTATGTCATTTCAAAGGTTTTTTTTTTTCTAAAATTCTTTTCAATTAAATCAAATGTTCAGCTAGTAATATTTTATCCAGTTTATACAAACACACACACACACACATATTTGTCCCGTGTTTACTGTAGAACATAAGACAAGTACATATTTATATAACACAAATTACATGTGTTTGTTTGTGTGTGTTTTAAAACACAATAAGATAATAATAATGTGTGTGTGTGTATAGAAATTTTAATGCTTCTTATCTTCTTTTTTTTTGTTCTAAGATTTGGCTTCTTATTTTATAAACATTAGGTAAATGTTATAGTGATCACAATTAACCAGCAGATACATATTGAATTTCTCTGTAACTTCAGTTTTAGATAAATATTGTAAAGAATATATTAAGAACAAAATTATCAAAATAAATTTTTAAATTGGCATGAAGCTGGATAAAATAATTTAGATTCAATTGAAAATATATAGCTGAATTTAAATACTTTGAATAAATCAGTTAAATAACAATACTATATTTATATTTTAATTAACCTGAGGTATCCTTTGGGCATCTAAAATTTGACTGATAATGTTTTGAAAAAAAAATAGAAAAAAATAATTTTAACTAATTTTATTATCTTTATTTTATATTTCCCTTTTCTTTGTCACAATTGAAATATATATATATATATATGCAACATTTGAAATGAATACAGGTCTTCGAACATTCATCCTGCATCTTAAATCAAGCATATCATCTTATCTCTTTGCATAAAATTTATTGTAGCATCCTTTAAATTATTCCTTACTTCCTCAGCCGGGACACAAACCCGGGACTCCTGCTTTCCGGGCAAGTAACACCGAGGCAGTAATGGAGTTTTTTTCTGGCTCCCTTTGCATTTCTTGTATACAATNTATATATATATGTTTGTGTGTGTAATTGTAGTTTATATCTATAATTAGTTCTTAATTATTATCTGCATATTCATATTTTCCAGCTCCTCCTAAGATTTTATCATGGACTGAACCTGTTAAAGTTATTTTAGAAGAATTTGTTAATGTGACTTGTCAGCATTTCGCCAATCCAGAAGCTACTATTACGTGGTTCAAAGATAAAATACCATTTAGAACTGATCACAAAAATCGCTTGGAGTAAGTTTTTCTTTTCATTTTTAATTTAACCAATTATTATAAGAAAAATGCTATATTCGTTTTTATAGCATAGAAAACTCAATTTAAATAGAATTGCTTCATTATAAACAAAAAATTTTTTGACTTTTTTGACAATCAATTTTCTCTCTCTGATGCTCTGATGTCTGATTTTCTTAATTTTAAAAATTAGTGTTTAATTTTTTTTTAAGTATTTGTTTATATATATACTACTTCAGATTGTGTGTCTACCTTAATCTTACCTATCTTAGCATGAGTTACTTTTCTAGCACAATTAAATTTAAAAGAAATTTAATTGCCCAACCAATTCAAACTTGGCTTAAATGCACAGAAATTGGATCATAGTAAGGCATGAGTAAGCTTGGATGTAGTTTCTCTTTTTTATTATTAATTGTGACAGTTAGTAGTTTCTCAAAGTCCAGAATTCTACTAAATTTTGTGTATGGCTCATGTCATGCAGCCAATAATAATAGTAGGTAAGCCATGTTGATGCCTTAATAAAAGTAAATTAAAAATAGACTGTGAATATTTTAATATTTTACTTAAAAGTATTTAACAAATATTTTACAATTTTTAAATATATTTTACCCTTCCTTCCTTACCTGTCACCAGAATCCTGGGATAAACCTTGGCTTGCTCCAGCTTCAACTACTACATGTCTCTATCAAATACTATTGCCTTCAATCTTTAACCTTTTCAATTGAAATCTAAAGCACTGCTCTAAGAATAAATATAATTTTTAATACTTATTTGTTGTGGACCTATGAATCTTATATTTGTAATCTCGTTATTCTATGCTGTTAATTTAATAAAACCATATTTTTTGCTACATTATCTTTTTCTTTTTTTTTTAATTGATGAAATTTAATCATAGTGATCTTAAAATATATATTTTTTACTAAATTTCACTCTGGACCTACTATTTTAGGGCAAATTCTCACCTAAATTTGGTTAAAAATTCTGGGCATCTCTGGTTGTTACTTGTTTTAACTGTACTTCCTAGATAAAAAGAAAATTCTCTATTTTATTTCTTTATTTCAGAATTTTTTTTTCCTTACACAAACTATATCATAGAATCACCTGTTCTAACAAGAAATTTGATTAGATGTAATTAGGGGATGTCAGATTTATGGCAGAAGTATTCAAAAATAAAAACCTTGACCTGTGTTACTCGCATTTAGAAAAGGGTGGTTACCTATAGACAATTCCTTCCCTATGATCATAAATGATAAAATAGAACTAAAGTTAGATAAGGTTATATGATGGCGCGTGTGTTTGTATTAATGTATTGAAGGCAAACTGGTACAATTTGGCTGTTTGTATTTAGTAATCCAGCTTCTCTGGTCAATCTCACTCTGGTTTTATAAAATAAAATGTTTCCCTTGTGTATTCTTATTACTCATATTATGAATGACTTGAATTTTTTCAAAGTTTAATGCTCAAATATTACTAAAATTATGTTTAAAAATTCTTATGTTTAGTAATCATATTCAAAATATGTGATAAAATAATTAAATATTTGAATTATTATTTAAATTATTTTGATAGCAAAAGTATGTATTCACTAATTTAATAAGTTTGTTTCAAGCCATAATAAGATAAGAAACATTCTCATAATTTTTCTCAAATGTGATACTCATAAGTTGTTTAGTTATTCCCTATGTTTATGGGTATGTTTTTGAGCAATTATATTTTTTTTCCTATAATTTTTCTGACCATTTCTGAAGATGGATTAAATTGATTAAGATTGAAGGTACTTCAACTATTACAACCCATTAACAACCATCATTCCCAGCAATAAATGATGAATTCTTTAATTCCTTCCTTAATAAAAGTAATTCTGTTAAATAACTTCAAAAAATTTTGTGTAAAAAAACCATTGATGTAGTCTTTTATACCTTCTCCATTTACTCCTCCCACCCATGGTTTTTCTTTTCATGGGGCCCCCTCTATATGTATCTGGTTCATGCTCTATATGTTTTTATGTTCATGCTTGCACGAATTATGTGTTTCTGTGTGCTATGATTCATGATTCAGTGGTTAGTATGTGTGATTTGCATGCTAAAGGTTGTAGACCTGGTTCCTCTGTCTTTATTTTGAACTATTAGTTTAAAATTTTCTCTTCAATAAAGTAATAAATAATGTCATGGTACTAGTGTACTAGCAAAAGGTTTGAGTATTACTTCTTTCTGGGCTAGCATTGCTTTGGCTATCAACTGAAGTTGAAAAATGATGGATAAAATCTCAATCTAGTTATTAATATTTACTGATTGTGATCATGTACTCAAGTGTTGGAGTTGGGAATGAAAATGATCAACCTTCTTCTGGAAAAATATCAGATCTCATATCCAAAAATTTCTATGTGTACTTGAAGCAGGTCTATATCTTTGAGTTCTAGTCTAAAAATTTGTGCTAATTCCTTTAAAATATCTTACTGCTTCATAAAATATAAATAAAAAAATTTTCATTGTCAAAAATTGTGTTAATGTAAGGGCAGAGAGTTTCTTGAGCTTGAATTTGTAATATCAAAATTTACCTTGCAAATCACTAGTTTTATTATTTAAGTATTTAGACACTTTTTAAAGCCATAAGTGACTCAAATGACTAGACATATTTGTTTAGGAAATAGCTTGATTTATGAAGGGAGGATTTTCAGGAATTCAGAAAAACTAATTTCTAGCCAAAAAAGTTTTGTAACCAAACCTGTCACGATGTATACTCTGTTGAACACAAGTCTCTCTCCCCATCACCCTATTTTCCCTGATGAAGACCAGAAATTCAAGCCAAAATGTTGGCTAAACTAAAAACTTTTTTGGTTAAAAATTACTTTTTAATTCTTCAATTACCAAGACCGAATTCCTGACCATCTTCTCTTCATATAACTTGACGGTCAGTAATGTACCACTATAGCTTGATTTTTTTGTTTCATTCTAAGGTTTCATAGTGCGTATTAGCAGCCAGATAAAACCATCCAGATATTATAATATTTGTTTATTTATTATTTATGACATTAATGAATAATTCAATTTATTACAGATTTTATGCTACACCTTCTCATAAAGGAGTATATACATGTGTAGCTAAGAATGAAGCTGGAATTGATTCTAAGGACTTTACTTTAGTAATTTTAGGTAATTTTTCTTTTATGCTAAGTTTTATCTAATTAGTCCAATTAGGAGCTAAATTATTTTTAATGACTCTCTATCAGATATTGTATTATTCAAGTATTTTATAAATGGATTTTTAGACTAAAAAATTTTAAACACTGAACTATTTTAACTCACTGCTTATTATTTTGGCAATTATATTCACTGATTATTTGATTAAAACATGTGATTTAAATATATCCCAGAATTTCATAATAAAAAATTTATTATGCAGCTACTGAACTTTTTTTACAGTTCTTCTTACCAAGACCACTTGATCTGGGAAATACCAGTTTCCCTCACACTGTATGCATTTTTACCACCTCTCCGGAAGCTTTTGAATGCCTTTTTTTTAAAAATCTCATGGGTTTTCACATAACCCATTCGAGCACAAATGATTTCACTTAATCATTGCTTTGGGAACGCTATCTGTGGAGTGCCTCTTTCAATGGAATAAATATTAATCACAGGGTGTTAAGTCTGGACTGGACTATATATGGATGGGTGTTCCAGTGTTTCCCATCCCAATTCGTTCAATGTTTCCATTGTAAGCCAAGCTGTATGCGGACTGGCATTGTGTTGGAGTAATATTGCATTATGTGTAGGAATATCCCCACGTTTCCATCTGTAGGCAGGCTTAACAATATTTTTTAGAAGGCCACTGTAATATTGCGCATTCACAGTTTGTAGTAGAAAATGAAGCGCTATTATCCCTCTCATGTCCCAAAACAAGTGTACACATCACCTTCCCAGATGAGTTAATGACCTTCCTTTTAACTGGTGCTCCCATATATTTCTTCCTTCATTCCAGAGATGCGCGCTTACTCTCTGGTGAGAGTGATGAGCCCAAGTCTTTTTGGTGCTGAATATTCAGTGCAAAAAATCTTCCTCTTATTTTTCAAACCGCTGCAGGAGACGCCTACAAACTTCCCTGCGCATGAATTTCTGCTCAAAATTCAGAGGTTTTGGCTCCCTTCTGGCTGAGATTTTGCGATATCCTAGCCACTCATGAATAATTGACCCAATACTACCTACACTAATGCCCGATTCCTCAGCTGTATCATATACACTACTGTGTTAGTCAACCAACAACGCTCACACTTCCATTAGTTACACTGGTCCTAGAGCTCCTCACAATTAGCAAGTTTGCCACCACTTCTTGGTCTTTTCGAAAAGCTGAACACCATTCATAAACTTAGGTCTTAGAGAGGCACTCATCCCCAAACTTCTCTAATTTTTGATAAATTTCTGTGTATTTTGCATTTTTGACCAAAAAATGAATAATGATTAATTGAAAAGCAGACACTGGTATATCTTTTTCACTCAAAGCTATAATTGCTCTCAAGATTAATTAATTAATGCGCTTAAACTGCAGGCTTCATTTCATAACAGACCAGTAATAATATTGCAGCTAATTTTTTGACACTAAATTCATGCGTGCCTATTCAAAAATTCCCGGTTATATTTGAACCGGGTGGTTCAATGAGGGTTCATACTATCAAAACACTTAGCTTGCTTACTGACCAAGTTTGTGAATGGGACATAACAGGTGAGTTGCTCATTTACAAATATGAACTACCTTTTGATTTTGGTTTTTATTTTCCAAATTGGATGAGCTTCAAGTTTGTTAAAAAAGCTAAAAGTTATTGAACAGTTAATAACCATCCTTTTTTTTTTTTTGTTTTCCTGGCTCACAAATAGAACCAGAGTTTACCAGGGATATTTGTTTTGACATATTATATTGCTTATCATTAGGTGGTTTATCTCCAAAGCAATGAACTTTACTGAATGTGCTTGGTGAGAAAACTTAATCTATAAAGGTTTACACACTTGAGTGAGATTAGAAAATAAGGAAACTGGTGAAACCTTCGCTTCTGCTGAGCCTCATGCAACCAAGGCTGCTTTTTTTTCAGCAAATGATTATTCAACTGAGGAATGATCTTTTTTTAAATTTATCTGAAGTACATTCGATTTAAATAGAGGATTTCAGATAAAGCCAATATGCTCCTTCATTACCAATTAGAAGTGAACAGCTTCCTTCTTCGAAGACATTAATACTGACCTATCTCTTTTGGTTCAGCCAAATGAGTATTTCCTTATATTTCTTCACCCAATAATAATTTCCTTCTTTACACAATAGTTGTCCCTGTGGTTAGTGACATTTATGTGCTTTTGAGCTTTTATGATGCCCTGGATTCATTCAATATGCAACAGCTTCCGCATGATATTCTATGATAACCTTATGCTTATTTTAGTTGTGCAGGCTGCTTTATTCCAGGTTTAATTATTCATAGAATAAAATTTTAATTTAATAGGCCACTGTATAATTATTCTTTAGAATTTGATTACTTATTTAATAGGCTCATTTTTTTAGACAGCTTTCTTAATAGTATATAGAGGCACGGTAAAATGTTCTTACAACTTATGAATCATTTAATCTTTGTGAATGTTTGAAGTTTTGTGATATACCTGGTATTATTAGTAGGCATTTTTTAATTATCCTGTCAAAATTTTTCAATCCTTTCACTACCATCTCTCATTTTTTTATGTTTTTTCAATAGATTTTAATTTTGTTTTCTCTTTTGGTGTCTTTAACTGAACTGCCAGAGCTTTAAATTTAACATTTACTATAGCTTTAGGTTAATAATTGGTTCTTTGTATTCTCACAAATATTTTAATGGGATACAAAAATTTTCAGTTTAAAGCCATCATCATAACCATGGATGTTTAAAATGGAATGCCAACCTGTAGATAGCCCCTCCCTCCATAACCCTAAGTGGTATAATTGATTATTTCATCACATCTACTTAACCACATCCCCTTTAACCATACCAATGTCCTAGAACTCTCTTCTGATCATAGTTCTCTAAACCTATCCTCAAACACCAATATTTATCATTATAAAATTGAATATTTATTTTGACTAATTAAAGATCCATTTGATTGGGACTCCTTTAACTCATATCTTGAATCCTTTATTAATCTTAAAACTTCTCTTAAACTGTGACAAGACGTTGATAGTGCAGTAATTATTAAGTTACTTTACTTTTCTCAGAGAATGAGAATTTATCATTCTGTGTAAGTCTTCTAGTATCAAGATGCTATATAAAATTGGCAACTCTCTCAATTCCATCTCTTTCTTCTATTCTACTTCACTTCGCTAAATATAAATGTCACCGTTCTCCTTTGAGCGAATAGAATATTATTAGGTGTCTTCTAGGATATTGCTCAGACTTATAATCTGATTTGGTGTCTAGGCCTACTTTTTATGCTCAAATCTCTTCTTCATTTTAATTAATATCATTAATTAATCACTATTAATCATAATAAAGTCTTATTCTCCCCAATTTCTATTTCTCCTACTGTTATCCTCCTCCTCTCCTCTGGTGACCCCAAAGGAGGAATCTAAGTACAGAGTTAAGTATATTTGAACCATTTATTGAATTAACTTGCATTGATCACTATTATTGTAAGGTTCTTCATTGTCATAGATAATGCATTTTTTTTTCATGTTAAATTTAATTATCAAACATTTGTCTTCTGTAACATTTTTACATTCTCCAAATCTAATATCAACATTGTGTTACACTTTTAACTCTCTGTGATTGTCATCTGTTGCTATATTGTTGTTGTATTGCTACACTATTGTATTGATTACCTTTTTAAATTTTTCTAGATCCTCCAACATTTGCCAAAATTCAGCCCTTTTCTTTTGATGTTCTCAAAGGCAAAAATGTAGATATTTCTTGTGTTGCATTTGGTGACCCTAAACCCATAATGGGATGGAATAGAAGTGGTGAGGTTCTGACCTCAGACAGCAGGAGGTAAATCTTTAACATAGTTTTAAATATAAATTTTCTTTTAGATAAATTTGAGTTTTGTTTTTTCTTCTAATAATTTATCATTCATAAATCAAAATTTTCTGTTGTTTATATGGCCACAAACTAATTATATGTTTTAAATTAAAAAATATTATTATTATTAATCATGGCTATTACTTCTTGTTATTGAAAAATAAATCTAATTTTGGCAATAGATTGATAGAGTGATGAAATAATAAACCTAACAACAACTACAAACAAAAACTGTTGATAATAAAAAAAAAATTAAACAAACTGTTTAGCGTTATGTTTGATTAGACTTTATTTTCAGAAAAAAAATGACTAATCTGCAAATCAATCTCTTAGAAGAGATAGTTGAGAATATATCCATAAGGATTTCTATTGAAAAAGAAAAATTTAGGAAAAATATTACTTCATTTGATGATGGATTAATGAGTAGTTTAGTAGACTGTATTAAATCAACTACAAAGTGTATTAATTGAAATTATGAGAAAAAACAGATGTGATAGAATCATAGACTTTAGGGATAATTGAAATAGACTTAGTGACATTTTTTACAGGAAGCCATGAAAATGATACAATGTGGTTTAATTTTTTGGGTATATTTTGGAAGGTTGCAATGCCATTAATTTCTATTGAGTTATAAGTATAATTTTTAAGGTCGTGAATTGTAGTCAATTAATAATTTTAATTGTACAGGGATCCCTCTATGATTCAAATTAATTATGAAATGTGGGATTACTTTACCACAATTATCATAATTTTTATAGTGAATTAAATTCAACAGTGGTGAAGGAATTAATTGTTGATTTACAAGTATTTACTACCTCATATCAAAATTGAAAGTTAATTCAGATTCATTTCCAGAGTCCTTTGTATTATTAAATTGATGTGATGGGTTCTCCCCCCCCTCTCTCTCTCTCTCTCTCTCTCTCTCTCTCTCTCTCTCTCTCTCTCTCTCTCT
>KZ807986.1:162648-186332 GCA_000696205.2 Oncopeltus fasciatus
TTGAGTACAAAGACGAAGTTCTCGCCTTCTCGTGGGTTAGACTCTTGCTAGTGTAGAGGGAATTGAATAAGACAACTAGCTCGTCCTGGTAGTATAACTGGAAAGTACACCGTCCCGGATAGCAGGAGATCCAGGTTCGATTCCTGGCTGGGACAGATAGTTTTTTATATTCTATTCCCTCTCATTAATTGTTTGATTAATAATCAGTATTCAATTCTTCATTTTTCATTCGTAAATATTTCATGTGGCCAGCCAACTGTATTCCTTCTCTCTTATTTCAGTCTGGTGGCAAGTTTTACTCATTTATGGTTGTAATATAAACTTAGGGAGAACAAAATTTCACTGCAGAAACTGCAAAGGAAATGTGCCTTGCAAAGGTATTTTCAAGAGGAAAGGCAAATCTTCGGAGTCTCACTGCTAAGTTGAAGCACATGCACAGTAGAGCTCATCACTTGACAACCTATGAAATACCGATGGGTATTTTATCAAAAGTTCCTTAGTTTAAAAAATGAGCTATTTCTATTGTAAACAATTATGTGGCTTATTTCTTTTAAATGTAAAAAAGTAAAAGTAAAAAATGAAAAAAGGCAGAGCTTGTTATCGAGTGAAATAGGATTACCTGAAATGTCAGCTGTGAAAACAAAAACAAATTTATATAATATTTTGCTTTGTGTAATGAAACTCAACCGAAATTTATTTAATGTAAAAGAAATATTTTAGAAGCCATGCAGTAAAGTTGAACTATGAGGATTGGGGAATAACCTGAACCTCCACTTCTTATTTTACATTCTAAAAGCCATAGTTAGTTGTTTTTCCTAATGAATTTTAATTTACCCTTTTTAAAAATAAATCTGAGTGTGTTAAAGAGCAAAACCTGTGGAATATGAGAGGAGGATTGCCAGAAGTGTCAATGTACAAGTTCAAGAAAAGTTTTCAATTTATTGGGCGTAATATTTATTATTATTAAATAATTCAGTATATATTTTTATACTGAATAAAATTATGAAGGTTACACAGAAATCACTATTAGATTATTCTAAGCCTGCCTTGCCCTTCCCATGAAATTATAAAAGAAGCTTCTTATTATTTAATAAGTTCACCAGAAAAAATTATTTAATGAATTTGTATTAATTAAGTTAATAAAAATGAAACCTATTTGTTTATTGGTAATCAAACATACTGTAGCAGTTACACAGCAAATTTGAACAATTAGAAGTGTGGTTAACCTGCAACATAAATTTTAATTTTAGGTTTATAAGCCAAATTAGTTATTTTACTGAATGAATTCCTGTTCATTGCTTTTATGTGTTAAAAGAAAGGCAAAGTTCATTATTGAGTAAAATAGAACGAATAAGAGTGGGGATGAATGGAAATGTCCAGTACGAGTATAGAAATTTTTCTATATAGGAAGTATAATATTTAGTAATAATAAGAAATTCAACACATGTTTTTATGATTGATAATTGTATATTCTTTAGAATTAGGGAATTAAATGACATGGGAAGTTCAATATGAATGTTCAGCAACTGCAATATTGATGAATTTGCTTAGTTTATCCAGCTCCCCTTGGTATTTTTTTTTTTTTTTTTTTTTTTGCTTGCCTCATATATATCCACTGTATTTAGGTCTACTTCTAATCCATTATATCACCACTTGATTACCATATTAAATATGGTATAATAATAATCCTACCGCATCTGTAAGATGTCAGTAAATTATTTCAGGCCCTTCCAGCCAGTCTTATTGTTGTATCATCTGCATACACTTGGATCTACATCCCTTGTTTTTGAATTGTATTCAGGCACAAAATTAAATATGAGAGAATCCAGCCTGCAGCTAGCATCATCAGGCAAGTATGTCCACTTACTTAGGACAATATAACTCAGATTGTCTTCTGTATATTTCACCAAGATAGAGGGTAATTATCTGTTTACTTGAGGAATATAGACATTTATACCTGTGTGAGTATTTTATCAAAGGCTTCGTAGTTTATTAAGACAAGTGCTACCTGCTTATCATCAAAGGCTTCAAAATCTTGCATAATAAGTAATTAAATGTCAATTTGCATTATTTTCCTTTCTTGCATATTAATTCCTCAAATCTGTTTTGGTCAAGAAAGTGACAATTAATGCAATACAATTTTCTTATTTATGTTAAGCTATTAAAAGTTGTTTTTATCTTAGTTATCTTTTTGTAAAAATTAGGATTAGCTTATTCTTCTAAAATCCTTAGGTAGGTAGGATCGGGTTTAGGGGCGATCAACTCTAAGATTATTACGCCTAGAAGAGATCTATCTATCCTTAGGATTGCTGGTTACCCCTATCTGGTTTTGAAAAAAAACCATAGTTAGACTGAGTTTCCCTCACTGGGAATAAGAAGTAAACAAGTTTACTCTCATAGCAATATAAATATTTTACAAAAATACTGGACAGATGGAGTTCATTGTTCTCTATCCCATTGAAGTACTTATTTTTCTACATTCCATCCCAACTGGTTTAATTTTGCAGGCTAGAGGTTCTCCTGAAGAAAAGTTTATCTTGCCAGTCCCTTAGCATGGGAATGGATCTATACCAAGGTCTTAAAGGTGTCCTCATATGCATAAATCACCCACTCTGTGTTATCATAAATATAATCTTACATGTAAATATTCTAAAGGGTTATTATTATTTCTACCAACAATGAATATAGAACTCTCATACCTTCTATTCTCCGTCTTCATTGGTTTCTGCAAACCAAGCCAACGAGAGATGGTTTGCAGAAACCAATGAAGACGGAGAATAGAAGGTATGATAATCTTACATAACCAGAAACAGGCTATGTTATTTACTTTCTGCATCGTTCTGCAGGTTTTTCTTAAAATTATAAAATTTCATTGTGTTCCTGTATATTTAAAGAGAAGATGAGAATAACATCTACACAATGGGTATGCACATATTTGTGTGCAAAACACACACACGCATTGCGTGAGTGTGTATATATATATATATATATATATATATATATGGCGGGGGTACTACTGTTACCGACGAATAGAGTANTCTGAAAAATTGTTAAATAAAAATATGATATATAATATTAATTAATGTGATAATTTCTTTTAACAGATTTATTGCTTTCCGTAAAGATCAAGGAAATTATACATGTGTAGTGCAGAATTCAGTTGGAGAAAATTTTTCTTCCCTACATCTAAATGTTTCAGGTATGTAATCTTTTTTCTATTTGTTTTATCTACTATCTGCTCAACTACAGAAAATTTAAATGTTTAAGTAATTTATATTCAACAATTGACTGGAGATATTAGTACATTCTGAGAGAAGGGAATAGGATTGGTTTTAGAGGAGAGAATTACTGTATTGTTATGGGCTCAATGGTCAATAATATTTAAGAAGAAAGATAAATTGTAGTTAATCTATTTTAACAAATAGATATACCTACTAATAATAATCTAACCTACTACCCTTACAAACTAATAAATAAATAAAAAATAAAAATTATTTATAGCTAATTAACAAATATATACAAATAAATTAATTGTGCTTATTTACAAGGACATGCTAGTTACTGTCACTTATAACTTCACTTTTACTGGCACTGCCAAGGCTACGGCCAAGCTCAATGCTCTAATATACGCAATCTGACACTGAAACTGACTCTGAGTAACACTGACTCGGGGCCACTGGCGAGATTCTTTTATAATCTCATGGGAAGGGCAAGGCAGGTTTAGAAGAATTTAATAGCGATTTCTGCATAACTCTAATTTCCTCCTCTAAAGAAAGGAAGCAGGTGTCATCCTACAATTGGCCCATTGTCGCACAGGTCTGGTCCTCTTGCTACGAGCTTCCCCAGTCTTTAACATTACCCCTCCTTAAAACTGGGAATGGCAAGCTGGTGGATCTGTTTCCGCAAGTTGATGAAGCTTCTCCATAGGACCTCATACCTTGGCTCCTGATGTGAATCCTTGCTCTCCAGGTAGAACAGGTAATATCCATTTTGCTCCTGACGTTGTGCCTTGCTGACTCGTGGTCCCTGTTGATTTAATTCTTTGATGCCAAGGAACTTCTTCCTGGAGACCATAGCAATTCCTCAAGGGGATTCCAAATCCTCAATTACACAATTTGAAAGAGCATAGTCCTTGGGCAGCGTTAAGTTGTCCTTGTAACTGGTCTGGATGGTCAATTGGGGTTGTAAAAGATGGCCAGTTCATGGTATAGAGTCCTGTTCTTTCATGTTAAGATTCTTTACCCTCTGGTCCGTGATCTCCTTTATATGGAGCCAATCAGTTGAAGTGGATTATCTTAGGTTTCCCTTTTGGTTGCTTCTTGATTAATTTTGGTATGTTACATTGTTGATCCTAATTATTTCATAAAGAACCTTCCCAAGAATTCGTGGGTTCCTTCAAGGATTATGCAGCCATATTGTCTCCTGGCTGGAAACCTCCTTTATCGGCATTGATATAATATTTTTCCATCATTTTGTCACTTGCCTTCAGGATGTTGGTGTGAATATTCTCGTGGATGTCATACATTCTTTTTTGCAGATTAGGGATACAGTCTTGCCCTACCACATTCTTGTCAGGCCTTAATACAAATTTTGTCATAAGACAGTTGAAATTCCCGACCGAAGAATGCATTATCTGGGTATCTGTCTGGTGACGTTGGCAGAACAAGTTCTGTCTGAGGAAATGGGCCAGCCACATAAATTGCTATCTGCTATGAATGTTGGTTCCATTGCGAAAAAGACACCCACTGATAACTGGAGATAAAGCTGGAGTTCGTCTTCTCTTTTTGGCATTTTGTGAGGTTTTTAAAGGTTTTTACCATGATCTCTACTGCTCCGTTACTATTTAGATGATAAGGAGGGTACTTGATTAGTTTTATAAAGTTTTCCTTTTAAATTCAATGAAAATTGAAGACTTAAATTGGGGTTCTTTACAAGAAAAGCAACTTTTTAACCAATCCAACATTTCTTCTGCTGTCATCTTCTTCGGAAACACCACAGGCCACTTCACAAATCTTAAGACTGAATATATGAAGTGGAAGAAAAAGAGCAATTAACAAATTAGTCAAAGCAGATTCAGACATATTTCAGAAGCTTGACCACTCTATTTTTCACAAATCAAATAAAAATGGGTTAAGATTAAATATTCATTTATACTAAGTCCTATACAAACCCCTAAATCTCTCTCTCTCTTCCTCTTTCTCTCCCTTCTTTCTTCTGTAAGGGTTGTTTTTTAAATATTCTCAAGTCTTATTTGTTTGGCCTTTAAAATTATCATATGGTTTTATTTTCCTTATTTACTAATTAATTGTTTCCGATTGTTAAGTCATTACATTATTTTAATTAAGTTATTTTTACAGTATTACCAGTATTTAATGGCCCATTAGAAGAGAGATTCGTGAAATTAGAAGGGGATGAAATACTTTTAAATTGTTCTGCAGAAGGCATTCCTCCACCTAATATTTTTTGGTATTTCAACGAAACTCTTCTTGAGAAATATGGCTTGGATTTTGCAATGTAAGGAATATAATTTTAGTTATTTTAAGATTTAACATTAATTTCAGCTGTTTTTGAGCACAAATAAAAAGTACAGTCATATAACTTGATTAATAAGATGATGAAAACTATAATTTTTCACACACACATACTTCATGATTTGTTTAGTAAAAAGTATGAGAGAAAATCTTACTTTTCTTGGGACCATGGATATAGAATAGCAGTGCTTGAGTCGACTCCAAGATTTGTTAAAATAATCCTTTCTAATATTATAAAAGTGAATACTTTTGTTAAATTTACACATTTTCTTGACATATAATTTTGCATTGAGTTTTCTTCCTATACTGCATTTTTTCACTATTCTGCTCCCAAATTAAATTATTCAAGAACTTACTTTGTATCCACTTCTCCATATGACTATGGACAAAAATCTTCCCATTCCATGCTTTTGAGCATGCTAAAATGGGAGTCAATCTGTTCTCTTGTTGTACTACTGGATGGCGTTACGTTGTGGTGGGTCCTGGCCTCCTCTATGAGCCTCCACCATTCAGCTCGGTTTTGAGCTGCTGCTGTCCAATTTTGGACCCTAGGGCAGTCTTATGCATCCTGTGTCATTCTTTTCTCATGAGAAGTCTAAATCTATCTCAAAATTTATTTTTCAACTCAGTTATTTGAGTCCTGTTTCTCTGCATAGTTTTATATGCTTATTTTTGTCTCAATTTCTTAATAAAATTTCTCCTGTCTTCATTATGCTCAGTACTTTGAACTCTACAATCTTTGCTATCCATAGGCTAACTTATATTATATTTAAGAGTTACAAACTCTTATTATCCAAAGGTTACCTATGTTAGATAGAAGAATTTCTTTTCATGTTCCTTTCCTCTTTTTATCGCTCTATTCCTTCTCCTCCCATCTTTACATTGAGGTACAAGATTTGGCATTATCTTTCCTATTTAAATGGAGTAGAAATTATAGAACTTACAATGTAAATCATTCATTAAGTTTTGAATGATTATATGTGTTTTAAATAATAAATAAATCCAGGCAAATAGAAATATGTCTCCCTATATATTTAAAAAATAATAATACTGGTTTCAGTGAAACACACTATCCTCAGGCTAAAATTTAACAATTACATACACTAAATAATTTTACAATTACAATTTTTTTATGAAATTACATAATTTAATCAGCTGGTAGAGAATTTTTAGTTATATTTTCTTACTATTAATTAAATTTGTAAATGAGTTTTGGCATCCTTTTAATTTCATTTGTAAATGAGTTATATTTTTGACTCTCTTTAATTAAAGCTTAATAGCCCTTTCAAACCATATCTTAAATTGACTAATGGTTCTTCTTTACTTTTTGACAGTGTAAACAATACACATTTGAAACTACTGACGATTTCAAGAGATAGAGATGGCTGGTTCACTTGTGAAGCAAAAAATTTTGCAGGAAGTGTTAAAAAGAAAATCAGACTTTATGTGCATGGTATGATTATTTTTTCTTTTCTGCAATTATATTGTTTGGTTTCTCTGGAAGCAGTACAGTGTAAATAATACAATGTTTCACTCACCTAACTGGAAGAGTAATGCTAATTGTTGCAGTTTTGTAAAAGTAAAATTTATTTGTTATTACCCCATCCCTCACCTGTAAAAGATTCTGGATTATTTTTCTACCCTTCAGTTGTTTCTATTCAGTTATTTTCTTGCTTTATAATAGAGTAAAATTCAATGTTTGAAGATCATTGAAGTAATTCTTTCTACGAATATTGTATTATCATTTTGATAAAATAATAATTCCTTAGAAAGGATTTTCTGTAGAGCAATAACTTAAACTAATATTTCCTTTACTTTTTATTGTTTATGTACTTATTCAGTAATTTATAGAAGCTTTTTTCTTCTCTGCTATTTCTTCTTTTAAACAAGTTAAAATCTTATAACAGTCGATGGCAATGAATTAAGAGAAATTAATACGATACTAGACTAGGTGGAGAGGTGAAGCTAATTATGAGGCTTAATGACATTGAGCTCACTATTCTTTATTTCAGGTTATTCAACAAGTAACCTAAAGTAAGAAATAGTGAGGTAGAAATGCAGTTAAGGTGTATTTTTTAAGTATGATATAGTTTAAACTTCAACAGTATTTGGCTATAGCTTTAAGGAAAGAGGGTATACAAGTTATTTTTAAAAGTATTTACTAAAGGTATCACTTTGCTTGACCATTTCAGTGATTGGAAAGACACCTTGTTGACACATTCCAGTTTCACTCTTTAAACCTGTTTGCTTTGTCTATAGATAGAGTCCATATCATCACTGTCTTATTTTGATTCCTTGTCCATCTCTCTTACATTATATAAGACTGGATGTATATAGCAGACTGCTGAGTCAATAATGATCTGTTCCGTCTGTCTACTCTTAAGAATTCCTAAATAAAAAAACAAGTTTTACTGTTAAATTGAATTTCATTTAACTGATCCAACTGTACTATATTCTGTTCAGTTAATCTACTATTTGTGCACATTGACACTTTTCAACAGAAGAGTTTTAGGGCTCCAAACTCTTGGAATAATGGCTATGTATATTAGTCTCCCCACAGTCATTTCAATTTAATTTCTGCAAACATATTTTTTCCCTGGGCAATCATCAGGTGTATTCTACTCAGGTAAAGTAAGTTTGTCCAGCTCTCTGGGAGCCATATTTTCTCTTCTTACTTAAAATAGACCTGATGATATTTGGTAAGTAAGTATAGAGCAGAATCAAAATGTTTAAAATTTGCCTTGAGAAGTCAGTTATTCACACATACAATATATATACATACATGATATACAAGCACATCATTTTCATTCAAATTGTTTTCATGGTTTTTACATAGATTTTATAAGTGCACTAATAATCTGTAGATATTTTTGAGTTCTATCCAAAATTTTAAAAAAAATATATTTTCCTTGAATTTTCCATTCCTAGAATTTTTTATTTCTGTATGAATATAATATAATATATAATGAATATATAAAAATTACTGTATGAATTTGTCTAACCTGCCTTCATCAAAAGATTTTCGAATTCTCAAATTATGAATAAGAATTTTAGTGTCTTTTAACAAATTTTGAATTTAGATTATACATATTCTAATTTCTTAAAGCTGCTAACTTCTTCATGTTACAAATTTAAATTCAGGGTAATAATATATTTAATAAAACATATTTCAGTAAAACCCTCCATTGTTGACCAATTTGAAACACAGATTACACTGATTGAAGGGAAAGATTTAGCTTTGCAGTGTAATGCTTATGGAATTCCTGCTCCAAAGATCATGTGGATGAAGAATGATTCAGTATTACCTCAGGCTGAATCAAGAAATAGTAAGTATGCTTTTTGTTTTCCTCCTCATTTCCTTCTGTTGTAATTAACCGACTAATGTTGTAGTTAAGATACTAACTTTATACTTGCATTCTTTTTTTTTTTTACTGAATATTTTTCAATTTCATGGGCATGCTCATTATAATAGTACCAGAAAAACAAACAACTAGTTAATTAAATAAACTCTGGACCAACTTTGAACGAGAAATTCAATTCTCGACTGTTGTTTTGTAATAATAAACATAATAATAACAATAATAATCTAATACTAGAAATTGAAGTTATGAATTATTTAAAATATTTTAAAAGAGAATGCAAAAAACTTTAAAAGGAAAAACATGAAATGAATTGATGATTTTCTGAAGAAATGTTAATTTTATTTCACACATACAGATTTTAGCTGTATTTTAGGTATTGTGTTACTGTTGCTTATGTTCTTTAAGTATTTATTTTTGAAACTAGTTATTATTTTACATAATTTAAGATCCCACTTTACTTATAAATATAAATTNTTATATGAATATGTAAAAAAAATTATTTAATATTTAAACTAAATGATAGCTAATGATCAGTCATGATTTAGTTATCACAGAGCTGGAGTCTTCTTCACCCTATTTGGCAAAAATTAAAAAAACTTTTTTATTTACTAATAAGTTTTAATTCTTCAGTTGCCGAAAGGGAATCCCTAACTAACCTCTCCTCATAATTAAACTAAGTTTGAATGTGAAATGAATAGTTGACCCTCAAGTTCTAAGAAGAGAGGATTGTCAAGAATTCGGTCATGGTAGTTGAACAATTAAAAACTAATTTGTAACCAAAATAGTTATTTTGAATTTAGTTGGATTATTGGTGCAACCAGCACTGTTAGCTTTTATAATTAAGTTCTATCTATCTAGGATAAAATAAACCATAAACTTAGTTATGTTTCAAACATAAAAAAAACAAAAAACAGAATTGGATAACATACATATTTTTTAATGTGAATGTTATTCTATAGCCCGGGACTACCAAATAAAACAATTGTCTTATAAATATTATTATTAATGCTCATATCTAAAATTTTAGTTAATTTAAACATAACTACTCTTGTATAATTTCAGTAGCCTTTACTCATCTATACATAGTAGCTTTACAACCTAAATGTAGAGGTTGCAAGTTTGTTTTCAGCAAAATTAAAGCCTGTGTTAAGATTTTGAAAACCTTAGTCTTAGAAAATCGTTTTTGCAAAATGCTAGCTCTAACAATTAATACTCAAAAGCAGCTTACAATTATGATCCTATATTCACTTATCTATGTGAAGAATAATTGAATATGGGATCATAAATACTTTAATTAATACATTATTTTTCAGTAAAATTTGGCCAGGAAAGCTACTTAGGCTTACTTGATGAATTGTGAATTTTTTCAATCATCCTTAAATTACAGATAAACTAACAAAAAATAATGTCATTGACTTCACTCTTAATGTAAGATAGGTTTTTCATTAGAATAATTTGACAAAGCTCAAACAGAAAATTTTTGAAATTACTTCCCCTGAATCCATTACTATTGCTACTATTTTAATTAGAAATAGCATTTGGTATGTACCAATTTTCCTGGGATTAGTTAAAATGAGCGTTTTTCAACCAAATATTTGTATTATTAAATCTTTGATATAAAATACAATTTGTGTTCGAAAGTATAGTCCATTGTCATCTACCATCTTTAGCCACCTGCTCGGCCCCATGTCTTGGGATAGCTATCAAAAAACTCTTATACCTCTTAGATTTTAATTTTTGTAAAATTATCACATTTTTCCTTTAAAAAAAATGGTCCCTGGATCAATAAAAAGTAATCCGATGATGCAAGACTATATTAGACTATATAGTAGATGAGGCAAGAGTTCGAATCCATGAAGTTCATTCGCACACAATATTTCAAATTGTTTGCAGTAGAGTTTTTAATTCTTAGAACATTCATCAGGAACAAATGATGAATGAAACCTTCAAAGTTCTAAAAAAAATGCAAAAAGGAATTTTTTTTCAAATCGATTGACCATGATCTAACCATTGATAGGTATTCCAATTACGCAGCGAATCCACTTTTTATCACAGGTTACAATCTTCTGGTAAAATCATATATCAGAAGATTTTCTCAAGAAATTTTCACAAATTTCTAACTCTAAGCTGATTGCTTAGGAGTAATTTCAAGAGGGATCAGTCTACTGCTCTTTTTCACCTTCTCCATGGAGAATTAGGGGACCACTAACTGTATCTTTCACCATACCACACTACCTGGCAAGTTTGTACTTGTGGATGTACTTCTTTCCAATGTCGTGTCTCCACTGCTAAATTTTTCAAACTAACCCCATGCAGTGTGCTACTCAAGGACACCTTAACAAATTTCTTCAGCGCTATGTTTTTTCCCAAGTAATACCTTAAAATTATGAGAATATCATAGGGCACTGTTTCTTGAAGTTAAACTTGAACATGAAACAAATAACTAAACTATGGCATTTTTTAAGAAGTAGAATGGAATTTAAGAAGCTTAGAAAATGCTCTAAATGGATTACTAAGTAATGATAGGTTTTAAATAGGATTAAAACATTAACAAGCTGTTGAAATCTTGATTTTTTTTTTTTTTACATCCCTTTATGTTACTGAGACTATATTTCTATTAAAATTTATTTGATCGTATTGGAAGAAGACATAATTAATCCATTACAATTATATGGAGTTAATTTGATTTAATGAGTAATGCATCACAAATATACCTAGGTCAGAAAGATCAGGTAAACAGATAGTACAAATTTTAAATGATTTATAATAGCACAATGTGAACTAACTGCAGAATAGTTCTGTATTATATTAACTAGAATTAAGAGGAGTATTGGACAAAAGGCTAAGTGCATGAAGTAAGAAGTAGGTCTCAGGACTAAATTAAATGAGGATTAATTAAAGAAAGGCAGAATGTAAAAACTATATGAAGATAATAAAATTAAGAAAATAGATCCTTCCCCAGCTGTTTGCTATTGAAATAATATGGGGAAGATGTAAATGGAGAATGAAGATTGGAATCATTTTGATAGACAGAACTTTAGTTCTGTGAAGATAAATGATAATTTATCTTCATGATAGATAGACTTAAGCTATTAAAAAGTGGCAAATAAAAAGTATATAGGGCGTCTAACAAGTAAAACCTCTTTAAAAAAAAAAAATTAGTGTTTGAGTGCGGGACTCAAGGCGGGCTTGGCTTAGAATTAATGTCTTATAGTTGTCACTGTTTCTCAGTAGATTATTAAGACTATATTTATTCTGGTTTCTCAGTGCCATTCCTGTTTCCTTTGATTTTTTTTTTTGCATATTTATTGGCCTGATATTGTGTTTACCCCTATCTGACATATAAGCCATTGAATTAAGTTTTTTTAATTTCTTAGCAAATGACTATGATCATGATTCATGGATTACTTAGAAAACTATAATTATGATGTTCACGTAGACTTTGACGGTCGTCAGATGTATTTACCGTTTCTTCTTCCGGGTTGGACCGTGTCAAATTGTTGATATTTGCCGAGCTTTTGCACATCATGTGATGGCTTCTTCAGGGCTGAAAAGAGAATGAAATTCTTCTCTTTTCAGCCCTGAAGAAGCCATCACATGATGTGCAAAAGCTCGGAAAATATCAGCAATTTGACACGGTCCAACCCGGAAGAAGAAACGGTAAATATAATTATGATTCATGATTACTTAACATAATTATGTATTACTTAGCAAACTATAATACTGACCTTAAGTATTTTACAGAAGTACCCCCCAATTGGTTAAACAATGTTAATTTCTTGAGTATTATTTTTTTCCTTTTATTTTGCTTAATAAAATTAATTAAATTATTTATTATGTTTCAGGCTTACCAGTATCATCTTATGAAAATTTCTTGCTTATTTTCAATGCAAATAATAATTCCATTGGACTATATACATGCAAAGCAGAAATAATCTACTGGATCAATTGTAGAATAACCACTTAGATCATAGTAGATTATATACATGCAAAGCAGAAAATGAAGAAGGTGTTGCTAAAAGAATCTATAATATTAGTGTCATTGGTAAGCTCACTTATAAAAATTTATGAATTTAGAAAATTCTAATCAGACATCATTTTTCATTTAAAGTAGTAAGTATACTTATACTTGTTTTGTACAACAATTCTTCTGAATACCGTTTTTCAAATAAATTATTCAGAGTAGTCAACAAAGAAAAGTATTAAATTGTTATATAATGCACAAATCACTGATTTCTGAATAGCATAACTATCAATATAAATTTAGAACATATTCTCAAAGAAAAAATTTATTATTCATAATATTTTTTATATTCTTTAATTTTTTAGTCCTATTTCCAAAAGAAAAAAGCAATGAAAAAAAAACACTCATCTTCTTCACTCATTTTACATCTTAAAATTGTATACACATTTCTGCTCACTGTGTAATAAATAAAACATCATTACAAAAATGTTATTAAAAATGACAATAATGTTGACAACTCTGAAAATTTAAGGACCTTGTATTTCTATCTTTTTTTTCTTCCTCCAATCAAAAGTTGCATTTAATGTGGTTTTTTTTATTAAACAGTATTAAAAAATCAATTTTCAATGAAATGTAGTATGTTTTCATAGAATACTTATTAGCATCATACTTTGACTTTTGCTTGATCGAAGAGGTATTTGGGATTCAATCAAAAAATAGTTTTAAAAAAAAAACTTTTCTTCAAATGTATAAAATTTTGTTAATGGACCTGAAGATGACTAGCAAACTTAACTTAGGCTTACAAGCCTGAATTAATTTTCAAGAAAAGTGTTTTACTAATCAACATTTTGTCCTAATCCTAACTTCATGCAATCGTAGACATGCAGATCAACAACTTCTCCATCTTTGACTTTTTTCATTCTCAAAAGTTTAATTGTGACTTTTATTTTGTACTATATTTCCAGTTCCTAAAGTTCCAGTGAAACCTGGGGTAGAATATGTAAATATTGCTGTAACTGGTGGAGCCATTATAAAATGTGATGCAATACCTGGATCTGAAATAATCTGGCTTAAGGTAAATTATTTCATTTTATTGTTTGCTCCTATAACATTAATCATAGAAGAGGATTGTGGTATCCAAAACTCAATTTCCTTAAATACTAAAGAAAATAAATGATAAAACACTACTCTTTTTGGATTTAATATGTATAATCAGTAGTTTAATCACTTAAGTATTTATTGTATTTGATAGTGTAATCATTTTAATTTTGTACTCTGAGTGAAAAATGTGACCATAAACCTCCCTCGGAGATCCCTTCATACAATACAATCGTCCTGATGATGACTTACAAGTTAAGTCAACATGTTAAGAAGTGAAGAAGAATAGAATCCTAAAATAGAAACCATCTGGAGAAGAGTTGATTTGCCAAGATTTAGAGATCCTCAGTCTCATTGAAAATCCAAGTCTAGGACTTGGAGCTTTAAGCCTTGAATTAGAGTATACATACAGAAATATAGAGCAAGACTTCAGGAAACTTTTATGGTTTGTTTAAATTTAAAAAAATCACAGATCAGAAAAGGATAGAGAGAAAAAGATTACAACCTATTTCTTTATAGACTTTATTGTAACTCTAGCAGTTAATAATGGGGAAGAAGAAGGATAAACGAAAACTTTACACTAGGACTAGGGTCCTTGGGTTGTTCTGCAAATCTAAACTGAACCAAAATTCTAATTAGCCAAGGTCACAACTGTTAGTAACCTTTTTTTCAATAATTTTAATCTATCGGAGTCAGATGGCACTGGCCATTTTCTCCCTTATGTCAATGCCACTAACAGCCATTGAACAACATTGTGAGCAATTACAAAATTTAAACTTACTTACAGAATGAAACAACCAAATTAAAAAAAAAGAAAAATTTTAATCTTGTGTACATGTTGTTGGGGTCATTATGATCAATCCATCAATTTGTCTGAGAGATCAACTCAAAACATTTTACCAATACATGACAAATGTTTTATTCTTCTATTAAATGTAAATGTAATTCCTGGATTTGTAAATTCGAATCGACAAAAGAAATGTAATGCATTATTGAGTGCAACTGGAAGACAAACATTATTGTGGATTAGATTTCACAAGATTGCAATCTAGCAGCAAATTTTTTGCTGGCTAACAAAGCAATTTTATTATACAGTAGTGGTATAAAAGTGGTAGTTTCTTGAAAAACATCACATCCCACTGAAAGAAATAAGCACTAAGTCTTTAAATCAATCTGAATTTTCAAAAATAATTTTTCCAAAGAAACAGTTTTTAACCATAAGCAGAAACAATAGTAATGGATAATTTGTCCTGAGTATAATTTAGTTCAGGATTGTTTTAAGTAAATAAATTGTCTGTTAGAACATGTAACATGGTTCATTCTTACTGAAGATTATTCAGGTTCAACTATTTATTTAAAGAGATGAATTTAGAGTCATTCCCTTCCACTAGCGTTAGACATGTTTAGTCTTGTGGCAATTTGAAGACCAGTCCATTAGAAGTAGGATATATTGGGATAATTTAGTATCATCTCTTAGAGTCAATGAAATAGAAATTTCAGGGAATGAAAAGTACCATCTCATTGCCCATTTAGAAGAGTGTATCCATATTTGGTACTAAAGCAAAATGAAATAGTCCTCTATAAAATATATAGTGACTCTCATCAACCTATTAAACAAATAGTAAGGAGGATTCCTTTTCATAATAAAGAGGAGGTCCTAACAATGAATCATGAGATTATTTAGAAAGGGATTGTTTGTCTATCAGATACACTATGGTTTTCACCAATTAAAAAAAAAATGTTTTACCATTAAGTCTGTGCAATTTTTTTTTTTTTTTTTTTTGCATGGAAAGCTACATACCGCATTTCATTTAGGAAAACTGAAAGCATGTGGCCTGTACAGCATTGAAAGATTCATGCGGCCACATACACACACATGTATAAGTAAAAATTTGAGTGACTTAATTTGAGTCATTTAATTGGTATCTATTTGACAGGATCAGAGAAAATATTTAAAAAAAAGTATTCAAAAATTGAAATTTCCTTTTGAGAATAAACAATATGGAATGGTTTTATAGTGATTTGATATGCTAAAGAAACACCTTTCGGGGCCTACCATTAGTGAGATAACAGGTAGCATTTCAAAAATCATAATTTAGTGGAGCCAATGGGAACCAGCTGGAAAAGAAAACGATATAATTTACTTGCCTGGGAGGATAACAATTTTTCATGTGAACAGCTTATTTCCCAAAAGCTATGGCTCATGGTCTTAAATGAGATTTATTTATTTATTCACCCTCAACTGGAGTTTATTTAGATCCAATGAAGACTCTAACAAAGCTTGTTTACTGACCAGACAGAAGAAAATCTGTGTTATTTATAGAAGCAGAAAAATTCACTTGAGAAGACCCTAGGCTCCACTTCAGTGTCAACCTTCTGGTTTTATATTCCAGCGGGTGGCATAAGATATCCTTGGGCTAATTTCTTGAATATCAAATAGAAATAGTTATATTCTGATAATAACAGATACTTTAAAAATTCACTGAAGATTTTCCCTTAAAATATATTTCTGCAGAAAAAGTAGCCAATATTTTTGTTCAAAAATTTGTCTCTTATGATGCTTCTATAGAAATACTCTCAGACCCAGGTAGCTTAGTCCAGGCTCTTTGTTGAGGGATTTAATCTACTGGGAATTCATATGACCTAAACCTCTCCTTGCCATCCACAGAAATATGGTCAAGTAAAACTGTACTAATAAATATTTTGCTTAATGTTGATAAAATGTTTTTAATGGCTTCCATAGTTACTAGGATTAATAGGTCTCAATATGTGATGCTTGACTATCATTCTAGTGAGCATAACTCTAATAAAATTCACGGCCTACTTCAGAGCTACTACTTAGTATGGTCTCTTGATAAAACTGTCCTTGTACACATTTTTTTTTCTATTGATTTTTCTTACTTCATTCATATGTTTTTAGGATAACCAAACATTAAAAAGCATGTCACTGGAAAGAGGTGATGATGTCCATTTCATTGTTGGAAGTGGTGGTCAAACTTTAAAACTAACAGAGATGTTTCCTGATGATTCCGGAATGTTTTCCTGCTATGCAACGCACCCAGAAGGGAATTCAACTAAGTCATTTTTTGTTGATGTTCTTGTTCCACCTAACTTCATTGACTATTTCCCCCAAACAGAATTTACTGTCATGGAAAATAAATCATTGATCTTGGAATGCCCTCTGCAAGGGAACCCTCCTCCTATTGTAAGTTGTGAAATAGTAATACAAATGATTCAAAAAATAAAAATAACTAACATAGTGTTTAGTTTGGTGTCACAAACAATTACATGTTGGCTTAATATTTTTGGACCCACAAGTATGTTTGGTCATAATTTAATATATTTGAAACTTTTCATTTTATTAATAGTTTTCTGTTTGCAAAATTATAAGCTAGCCATTAGTATAAGTAATGGATAACTCAATTATGAATGTTTAGTTAAAAACAACTAAATAGAAAGAAATAGAAAAAATATAATTAATTCTTTAAGTGTACTGTTAATTATATATATTATCTATTGATTTGCTATTATTGAATTTCCATCAATAAGCTTCGATCATATGCTCCAATAACACTTTCAAAGTAAATGTCACTTTTACATTATCAAAATGTTTGGCTTTTAAGAGAGAAGTGAAGACTGATGCTTTTGAAAGAACAGTCCTCAACTTTCATACATTCATTCTAATATTTGACCATCAGAAGTATGTGTAATCTACCAAAAGTTACTTTTTTTTAAACAAAAGCGAAATGGGTTGCCTCTGTGTTCAAATATATTAGCAATTCCTATGTAATAATTCATACTTCTTTTCAAAAGGTAGGGAAGGTTTATCTTTTTAAATAATAATTCTATATAATAATATACTTTGCTTCTTATTTTGGCTATCTGGCTTTCTTTAACTACTTCCTTGCAATTCAGTATCACTGATAAATATTCTGGTTATATTTTAGAATAGAATTCTATTCTATGAAAAATAAATTAGAATAATACCATAAGGATGAAACATTTATGATAACACAATCAACATTAGATTAATAAAAAAAAAGAAAAAAAAAAAAAGCGTATTTTTGATTGTATTCGCGGTTACGNAAAAGAATATTACATAAAGAGTTCAAAATTTTATAACCAATGTGTTTTAAGATATTCCAAGATTTTTTTTCTTTTTTTTAAGGATGAATTGAAGGTTTTTAATTTGTAAAACAAATTTTTGTAATTGAGTGTTCCCCTCAAAAATTACAGCACTGTAAGGGTTTAAATATTTAAATACATAACAAAATTCTCTCATGAAGTAAACTGGTGGTTTTCATAATGTTATTCCACTGTCAGCATTTGCATTTTAGATAATAATTCATTCATTTATCTGAACATTTTTTACACTTAAATTACAGTAGATCAAATAGATAAAATTATAATTAATAGATCATATTTAGCATATTAATGTTTGGTACAAGATTTTATCCTTTATTCTCCAAACGCCTTTTCTATAAAAGGTGATGGCTCCTTGGAAAGTACAAAGTTTGGCCACTGTGCTTGGCTTGGGATACTTGAGAATGGCCTCCACCTTAGCTGGCGAAAATGCTATTCCATCTTTGCTAACAATGTAACCTAGGAGCTTGGCAGATAAGAGCTTAAACTGGCATTTCTTGAGGTTTAGAACTGAGCCATTTTGACTCTTATATAATTATATAATTTGATCAAGGTGCTGACCTTGCGAGAGATTGTCGATATCTTTAGCATGAATATGTAAAGAATCTTTGGGAAAGTTTTCTACCTGAGTCATCAAGTTGGCAAGCTGTTGGGTTATTCGATCCAGGAGGTTTGTAGTGTCTGGTGCTAGCTAGCCATAATAGGAGATGGAGAATCTATTTCCATTATGGGGTCAGCAGTAACAGCTAGTTGTAAATTACCATCCATATAGCATCCATGATATTCACATTGGGATCACCAATTATGTTGAGACTTATTAGTATGGGTCAGAAGAGCATGAACTTAAAAAAAAAAAATATTCATTTAGTTGGATGGAAGCGGTGAGAGAACAGCCCCAAAGTAGAGACTGGGATTGCAAAGCTACCAGTGGCTACAGCATAGGTCAGGGTTTCTTTACATCTATGGAGGTGCGGATAGACTGAGCCTGTAGCAAAGCCCTGGACCAGAAGAAAAGACTAAGTGTAGCAATGTGACTCAGGGTTTCACTGTGCAACAGTCAACAGATGTAGAGCTACTAAAAATTAAGTTAGTTACGACTTCTAAAAAAAAGACAGTGCAATGAACAAAAGGAAGGAGCTAGTGTGAGATATGCCTATTAAACTGAGAATGCTTCAGTGCTCTCCTTTTATTTTGCCACCTTTTATGCTGCTTACCTGCAGATTTATTCCTAAAAGTAGGAACATTTTATCAATAAAAAGCTCTGCCATATTGGGTTAGTTAACTGCTTAAAGCTTTACTATTATTTATTTGAATTAATAATTGTTTAACTGGCATTGGTTAGGCTTTTTACTTTATTTTCTTTTAGGTTAATTGGAGATTGGCTTTAGGTAATATTCCTGTAAATGAATATACTGTTCCTGGAGTATATCCTTATGGTGATAATGGAGATTCTTTGATCTTTAGGTCTGTAAAACCTTTCCACACTGGCCTTTATGTGTGTTCTGGAACTAATAAAATTGGTGAAGAATCCAGATCTTACAGTGTCAAAGTCGTTGGTAATTATTAGCCATCATATATTAACTACTATTTTATTTTTAATTTACACTTCTATTTCTCTTCATATGCACACAAATTGGGAAACTCATTATTAGACTATCAAATAAATCAAGTTTTCTGTAGTCTTTCATTATTAATGAATCAGAACATAATTCACAAGAATTTATCAATTTTTCATTCATATAATTTAGTATAATTATGCAGTAATAATATATTATTAATTTAATAATGAAGGCCCATCGATGGCNTAATAATATATTATTAATTTAATAATAATATAATATAGCTTTCAATTTAAAAATAAATTAAATTAAAGATAGTTCCACCAGGGGATGGATATTTGTATATTATTTGAAATAACATAAAGGTTCTAAAATAAATTTATCATCTTTGAACAATGTGAAAGTAACTCTTTAGAAAATGCTGTATTTTACTTTAACTTTAATTTTTGGGTTTTAGTTTAACTTGACCTTTTTATTATACATAATAACCAAAAGTGTAATTACTGTTAATGACAATTAAAACAAAGCTATTTTTGTAACTGTAAATACAATCAAATTCAAAAACTCTGGCAGAAATATTTTTGTTAAAGAAGTGTATATATATATAAAATACACATAAATGTTTGAGTGTTTGGAATATGAATGGAGTCCAGGTACATCCATGGTTAGGTGGCTCACTAAAGTAATATTCAATAATTGCTATTGCCTTAATAACTTCTTCCACTGTAATTTTAAATTATTTTAATTGAAAGTTCAGTAGTGGCTGACAGAACTAATCCAGAAAACCAATTATGAAATATCAGATGATTCATAATTATGTTCATGGAACATAATTTGTTTTCTGTTGTTTTGGCAGAGCAAGAAAGTTTAATTTTACTTTAAAGTTTAATCCTAAACTTCATTTTTTTAAATTTCTTTCTTCTTTTTATTATTCTATGTTTTCATTATTATTTCCCTCTTCCTCATTCTCTATCTCATATAATATGACTGAGTCTTTCTTCTTTTTTTCAAATATTAATTTCCATTTAACTTTTCATCTGATCACATATTTTAAAACAAAGAGAACTATAGTGGAGTCAATCAAAAGACTAATGAAGCATATCTTGATGTGAGGTTTTAGAACTTCAAGGTAATGGTGGGTTAATTTGGCCAGTAAGTAAACTTCAAGTAATTCTAATCTTGTAATAATGGGAGTCATAATGGATGGGTGTAAATCTTGTTTTAGCCTCCATCAGAGTTGTGCAGTGGAAGATTTTCATGTGAGGAGAGAAAAGATTAGTTTAATAGCTTTTTCATAAACAATGTTCTACCGCTCACTGGGTAACATGGCCCATAACCTAAAAAAACTTTTAGTGGAGATTTATTAAGCAGAGAAAAAAAGTCCACATATAATCTTCATACTAACTCCATACTAGATTCATAAACAACAACTCTGTCCACCACAGTCATCATAGTACACATAAACAATATAAAATTATAAGTTAGTTGTTATTGATGCAGTTAATTTCTTCTAATTGCATTCTATTTGAATATTTATTGATTTGCCTTTAGGTCCGCCCAAAAGGATAGGACCTGAACTGACAAATATGGATATAGTTAGTGGAAGACAACTTGAACTTAACTGTTCTGTGGAAGGTTCACCTCAGCCAACATTAAAATGGTCACTTCTCTCTAGATCAGGGTTTGTATATCATAAAAAGTTTTAGTAATCATTGTATTTATTTTTTCCTTTATAAATTGTATTTCTGAAAACAGTTTTAAAGACCAAAATTAAGGATTTTTTTCTGAATGTAGTATATTGATTACACTGGGGAACAATTTGAAACTCAATTTCTGTTGAGTTAGATTTCTTAGCTGTTTTCTATAGAATTAGGCATACTGGTTTTAAAACTGTTTTTAGTTTTCTTCTATCATGCCAGGTTCGGTTTCTATGAGGTTGGGGCGCATGCTGGTCTAGACCTGCCTGATTAGTTACGTCTGTTATACTGTGGTGAATTGTTGTGTGTCGGTAAGCAGTATTTAGTATTTTGTTATGGAAGTGTACAGAACTACATAGTATGTTTGAACTGAATCATTTCCTTATGGCTACCTCTGCTCCTACACGTCGAAAGTGTGAAAACAGCCCCAATTTGTTTTAGTATATGTGGCAGTTTTACCATTCCCAGTCAAAGAACAAACATCAGTATATTTGTCAGAATAGCATATTTTGCCTATTTTAAAGTGAAAATTTGGTCAAGATAAAGCATGGGCACCTCATAAAGTGTGTAAACAGTGTGTTGAGGGTTTACAGATGTGGACCAAGGGAACACGTGCTAAGCTTCTATTTGGTATATCTATAATTTGGCGCAAACCCAAAGATCATTCAAGTGATTGTTCACTTGGTTAGCATACTACTTAGTCAACAACATAGGTACACAAAGTATCCCTACTTTTTGTGTAAGTGGGACAGCAGAGCTTGTGCGCAACATTAGGTGCAGTCGAATTAGCTGCCAAGACTGGACCTGAAACCAGGTGGTCCAAACATCGTTCATCAACCAATCAAGAGAAAGAATATTATAAACAATTAATGGGAGGGAATAGAACAAAAAAAATCTATCTGTCCCAGCCAGGACTCGAACCTGGATCTCCTGCTTTTCGGGCTGGTATGATTCCATTACACCACCGGGATGAGCTAGATAACTTATTAAATTCCTAACACACTAGCGAGAGCCTAACCCACAACAAAGACGAATACATCGTCTTATGCTCGAAGGAGCTGACATTGTCTAGCTATTTATTGACTCTCGTTATTTACTTTTTTAATTTTAATTTATAAATATTAATTTAGTTGTGGTTTATTATCCCAAGTAAATTATAAATAATTAATGAGTGGGAATAGAACAAAAAAAATCTGTCCCAGACAGGACTCGAACCTGGATCTCCTGCTTTTCGGGCCGGTATGATTCCATTAGAATTTTGTTCTATTCCCTCTCATTAATTGTTTAAAATTTACGTGGGATAATAAACCACAACTAAATTAATATTTATATAAATAACATTATATATCCACCTTTGCATATAAAATTGGGTCTCATGAAGCAATTCGTTAAAGCTTTGCCAACTGAAGGAGACTGTTTCAATTATCTCGTGTCGAAATTTCCTAGCCTGTCATTTAAAAAGGTAAAGGCAGGTGTTTTTGATGGTCCACAGATTCGACAGCTTCTTGCAGACAAACATTTAGTGGCAACAATGTCAGAAATTAAAAAGAATACTTGGTTGGCATTCAAAAACATTGTTAATGACTTTCTTGGAAATACATGAGTATTGAATTACTCCGAAATTGTCCAGCAACTCTTGGAAAGCTTCCAAAAGCTAGGTTGCAACATGAGCATTAAATTGCATTTTTTACACATCCAAATTGCTAATTTCGGACAATCTTGGTGCAGTGAGTGATGAGAATGCAGGGTGAGCGTTTCCATCAAGATTTGAGGGTCGTGGAAGCAAGGTATCTAGGTAGATGGGACGTACATTTGATAGCTGACTATCTTTAGAGCATCAAGCGCGAATGTACACAAACTAAACACTCCAGAAAAAGCTAAAAACACAAATTTTTATCTTAATTTTTAAGTACAGTTCTTAAGTAAACAATTTTGTATACATGAACTCGATTTAACTTATATTAAATGTTTTGTAAACTTTATATTTGATACGTTTTTACTTTATGTTCTTTTAAATGCATGATTTTTATGATTTCTGAGGATATCCTGTAGTTCAAAAGTTGACATGATAGATATAATCTGAGGTTATTCTCAGATTCAGATGCCAAGAATTAGTGAAAAAACAGTGTCAGATCAAATTCAACAAAAGATGTGTTCCCCAGTGTTATAGAAAAAGGTCTTTATTTTGCAATTTAATCTACGGTTTGAGGTTCTATAATCACTATCTGAAACTAATTCTTATCAATCTATAGTGGTCTATATCTTGTTTTCATCTTGATGGTTTACTCTTTTTTAATAATTACATTTAATTAAATTATATTATTAATTAA
>KZ807986.1:187559-216807 GCA_000696205.2 Oncopeltus fasciatus
CTCTCTCTCTTCCCCCCCCCCTCCCCCAACTCCCAGTATTTAGTCTCTCTTGCTCTCGAACATTATTCTCCTATCAGGACTGAACCATTAATAACATAACATAAACAAAAATAAATATTTTAATTCTTCACAATTCATTTTATTAAATTTTAATTTTGTCTCACATACATAATGAAATTGAAAATAAAAAATATGAGTTAATTATACTCAATTATATTTACAGTTTTGTAAGAGTTATATATTCCACCAACAATTCTCAATTTCTCTCTCTCTCTCTCTCCCCAACTCCCACTATTTAGTCTCTCTTACTCTCGAACATTATTCTCCTATCGGGACTGAACCATTAATAACATAACATAAACAAAAATAAATAGTTCAATTCTTCACAATTCATTTTATTAAATTTTAATTTTGTCTCACATACATAATGAAATTGAAAATAATAAATATGAGTTAATTATACTCAATTATATTTAAAGTTGTGTTAAGAGTTATATAATCAACCAACAATTCTCAATTTCTTTCTTCTATTTTGTTTCCCCATCTTTTAGCAGAGCAAGTTTCTCAGATCCTTATAAGTTTATATCTCAAATATCTTTATTTTTTTTTAATTTCATTATTCTTTTTATTGTTCTCTATGTTTTCATTATTATTTTCCTCTTTCTCATTGAATTTCTAAGCATCATAGATTTAAAACTCATATTACCATAAGAAATATAAACTTGCAGGTTTTAAAAAGGTCTAGGAAAAGACCAGAGACAAATGGTGGTCGAGGTTCATTATTAAGTATATTATTAGTTTATTAAAAATATATGTATTGGTTTAGCGCACTTGACATTGGAGTTTTTATTCAAACATTTTTTATTAGTGGTTTAAAAAAAACTGATAAAAATTTAAATTTCTTAATGAACGGCCCCCTGTATTACGAATTCTAAATTATTCTGAATTGCAGATATAAAGTTGAAGATGCTGGTTTTAGTCAAACAAAGAAAAAGTAAAATCAAAAAGTTTTCTAATAACTTTTAGGCCACTTGTAGACTGATAATAAAGGGGTGTATATATATAACCGTTTTTCAATCAACTATTTTATCTAAAATACAATTAATACTCAAAGTATAGTCCATTGTTATCTTCCATCATTAGCCATCTGCTAGTTAATTGCTCGATCCCATGCTTTCATCATTATTTGGAATGATTTTCAAAGAGCTCTTAGTCCTTAATTTCAACTTCCAAAAAGTTATAAACAAATTTTTCTTTTAAGAAAATGAGTCATGGATCCTAAGAAGTAGTAATCCGATGGTTCGAGGTCAGGACTATTTGGTGGATGAGGCAGGAGTTCGAAGCCATGAAGTTCTTTAAACTTTTCTTTGGCTTACTAGTATCCATCGAGAAAAAATTCATATCATCTTAATTATTCATTTTTTTTTTTTAAAGAAGCAAAGTATGGATTTTTTTTTTTCAAACTGCCCCCTTGCATCAATTAGAAAAGCAGGTTGACGTCATACTAAGCAGATATTAGGATTTTGCCAGTAAACCCTCTTTTCATCACAGGTAACAATCTTTTGATCAAATCTCATATCAGTAGTGTTTTTGAATAAATTTTCACAAATTTATTTTCAATTAGCTGAGGAGTAAGTTTTTGAGGGACCAGTCTACTGCACTTTTTCACCTTTCTCCTGGAGAGTAGTCATAATATATATATATATATATATATATTCCTATAAATGATTCCATTTCTACATATTCCTATTAAGAATAGAGGTTATTCAGGAATTCTATCTTAGGAGTTGATGAATTAAAAACTGCTTTGTAACCAAAAAAGTTATATTTTTGCCAATGTTTTGGCCTAAATTTCAGGTTTCATCAGGGCTAATGGGATGACGGGGAGAGAAAGATTCCAGCTCTACAGTAACTAAATCATGGCTGATGATTTATTATCATTTATTATAATAAATCATCATTCATGGAAAAAAAAATCTGTCAGGATGATATTCAAACCCCTACTTTTTGTTGAGAAAAGTACTATTGTTCCAGAAACTTTTTTTCTTTTAAGTAATAATAGTTAAATATTACTGAAAAGGTCCTCTAAAATTTTATAAAGTTTGCATGGGTACCATTAATATGACTCTCCAAATGTGACAGTAATCAGTCCACCTTTGTTCGTAGCACACCTTGGAGGCTACTTAGACCTTTAGTGAGAAACTTCCAAGTTGTAGGATATTGGACTCCTCATAGTATTGTCAGTGGCTAGCATATATGGCTAATGTTTTGAAAATGCAAGCTCGAAATCCACAGTGGCAGAACATTTTTTTCTTTAAAATATTTCGAGTATCATTTATGATTTGTGTCATTTCTTTTTACAGAGAAGAAAAAGTTTTGAAGTATGAATCTCGAAATATACGTATAGGGAACATTCAAATTGAAGATGATGGCTTATACAATTGTTCTGCTTCTAATCCTTATGGAAACATATTTAAAATGTTCAATATATCTGTTTATGGTAAGAATAGCTTTTCTCATAAGTTAAAAAAATTGTTTAAGATATTTAATAGTTATCAAAACTACAAGTAGGCAGCAATTGATTAAAATTTATTTTCATTATTGAAACAAGAAAATCAAAGCCAATCATTTTTGATATCCCATGCGATTACTTAGGGCCATTAGCTATCTATTTTCAGGGAACTATTCTATTCTAAATTCCATGGACTAGAGAGGCTTTTATTTATATAGAAGATCCCTATATAAAAAATAAAGAAAATCCTATGTAGAGTTCACATATGAATTTTATATTTAGTGTAGTTTAGGATGTTGTTGGCCAATAATAAAAAAATACTAGGAACTTTTGGCAGATGTTTCAAAATTTGTAATTTCTTTATAAAGGTTTTCCTATTCAAAAAATATGCAAATCATGTCTGATAAAACAATAATATGAAGTTTACATAACTTTCTAAAATAAATACATTCAAAAATTAAACTTGCAAGTACTTATTTATTAGTGTATTATATCTTCTAAAAATTATGAGGTAGTTTAAAACTCCAATATAAATTGACATAGTTAATAATTCAGAGGGAAATATGCAGACCCGTATGAATAAGAGCAAAGCCCAGCCCAAAGGGCATTACTCTTGGTACTAAATCCTTCTCCCTACTACCCTTATGACTTCTTTTCCAGTAGTAGACAGACCAACCTCCTTCACACACAGACAGACAGATATATATAATTCTTGTCTGTCTGTCTGTGTATGGGTGTGTTATATAAATGAGTAACTAAAAGGTCAGTCTGAAGTAACAATATTATAACAGCATTCACTGAAATATTCACAACATTTTTTGTGTAATTTCTATCCAAACTAGACAGGCAACATCTTATTACATTTCAGCTTGAAAGAAAGAAAAATAAGCTTTATTCTGGGATTTAAGTACCCTAGAATAACAAAGAGGTCACAGCTGACAATATAGCTGATTCTGATCTAATTATAGTAATAAAAATAACAAGTACAAAATAAACAATAAAATAATGAAATAAAATATTTTCAATGCAACTGACAATTTTAAAACTTACAAGTAAAAATATAGAATTAAAAATTTAAAAAATGAAGAATAAATGGATTAATAAAAATAGTGGTACAAAAAGAAAATGAGTGCAACGTAAGGTAAAAAAAAACTAATACAATAATCACTAATCATGATAAGAATAAAAATAAACAAGATAAAGTTTTGCAGTCCCTGATTGGGTAATTGTACAGAGAGAAAGTGGTTAAATAGCTGAGATTTGAAGGATTTGAGCGAGGAGAAGTGACGAATATTTAGAGGCATTGAGTTTCAGAGACTAAAGGATCTGATGAAGAAGAAGCGACTATATTTGTTAGTAAAAGGATATATATATAAGGAAGATTTGAAAGTTAAAAGATCATAGAGGTAAGGAGAGGAATGGGGAAATATGACTTGATAGAGAAGAGAACCAAGGAAATATTGCCTATAGGAAGAAAGGTATAACCATTCCGACTCGTAGTAGAACTCTGTAACATGGGCATTCGTCAGAGAACCTATGAAAACCTAATGAAATAGTTTAACATAAGCCTAAGCCTATCCTCTAGTTGACCAGGGAGGCCCCTATAAACAGCACAATCACAGTCAAAATGGGGGAATATGAGTGAGAACACTAGGAGACAATGGATTTTACGAGGCAGGAGAGGATTAGAGCAGTAAAATTAATGTAAATTAGAGAAACAGGGACAGGAAATAAGTGAAATATGAACTTTCTAAGAAAGGGTTTGATCTAGAATGATACTGATATTTTTGACTGGGGAACAAAGGGAAATTGGGCCCTGATTAATTTTGATGGAAGAAAACCTACAACCAGCCCTTTTGAAACTGCAAAATTAATATTTTTATGAGGAGAGGATTGTCAGGAATTCGGTCTTGGTAGCTGAAGAATTAAAAATTACTTTTTAACCAAAAAAGTTTTTATTTTAGTCAACGTCTTCTCCCTGACACATGTCAGGAGGCGGGCAGATGTACCACACACTCCGACTACAGTTCCTCTATTGTATTCTTTCACTACAGTATGTAAGTGCAATACAGCATTGCCATACAGCCCCTGTGAGAATGTAAGCATTTACTCTTGCCTTTAGAGCCAGCAGTTCTAGTCCTCACAGACAGGTACATGGCAGCTAAATTATTTCACATGCATTTATAAAAGAATAAATATCTCCTTTGGAGGTAAATTTGTTGATCGTCAAGTTTCAGGAAGACAGGGTTAGTAGGTAGTTAAAGAACTAAAAGCTAATTTGTAACCCAAAAAGTTTTTATGTTAGCCAATGTTTCAGCCTAAATTTCAGGCCTTCACAGGGCTGAATGTGGAAAAAAAAACCATTCAAAAATAATTTAGAAAAATGTCTATATGTCATCATCTAGTAAATGAATAAATAAATGAAAATATAAAACTTTGTGTATTCGACTATGTAAAATGCATGAAAACTGTATAGTGAATATATTTTAGAGAGAAAAAAAAATTCATTATATTCCTAGAGTAATATACCAAATATGGTGATGGGGGAGAGAGAGAGACTCTTGCTCAACAGTGACTAAATCATGACTGTCATATCAAGAGATATTTTTTGGCAGCATGATTTTCAAGCCAATTTAAAAAATAAAATATTGTCTTACTATTAACTTTATAAAATTGATGAATTGGTGTTTGTGAATTTATTGAAATTCATTCTAAGAGGAGTGATAACTATTTTGTGCCTCTTATTAATTGTTTTCACACTACTGTTTTATTAAATATGATTGAATTTTTATAATGTACAGTTATAGTTAAAAATTAATCTTTCATATTGATATAGTTGTATTTAAATAGAATCTATTCCAGAGTTTTTTTAATAGCCATTTAAATTTATGGAACTTCTAAAAATTTTTTTTACTATATTTTTTTTAAGTCGAGAAGATTCTATTTATCTTTGAAATTTTTAGTTTGTTTTGTGCATGGTAAATAATAGCTTGTGGTTTTATAATGGAATATTATTGATTATGTATAATTGTTTATTTATAGAGTATTTAATGAAATTTTTTTTTTTTAGTTACTCCCCGTATTAAACGTGAAGCAGATAATAAAATCATCCTGGCCATGGGGGAAGACTTGTACTTGACTTGTTTAAGTAACGTTGAAAAATCATTGTCTATAAAATGGTTTTTTAATAATGAAAAATTGAACTCATCAGATCGTATGTCGGTCATTTCTTCTCCTGATACTAAAGAAACCAAGTTTATCTATCTAGTACCAAATGTGAATAAGACTTCAGAAGGCTTGTACAAATGCACTTTATCAAATTTAGCTGGTTCTGACCAAAGGGAGTTCGAAGTTATAGTCATTGGTATTTAGCTTTCTTTATTATTTCAATTTTAAAGGGGGGAGGAACATGAATAGGACTTATTTTATCTATTTAAGATAGATAAGAAGAGAAAACATATTAAATAGATATAAACTCTGATTTTTTTTAAAGAGGGGGAAGTTATTAAAGGGATAGTTTTTCTTCACTTTTAGTTTTGCTGTGATTTTAAAATATTTTTTATATTTAAAACAATTAATGAGAGGGAATAGAATAATAAAAAACTATCTGTCCCAACCAGGAATCGAACCTGGATCTCCTGCTATCCGGGCCGGTGCACTTGCCAGTTGTGCTACCAGGACGCGTTAGTTGTCTCATTCAATTCCCTCTACACGAGCAAGAGCCTAATCCACGAGAAAGGCGAGAACTTCGTCTTGTACTCGAAGGAGCTGACATTGTCATACATTTTGTCGACTCTCGTCATTTACTTTATTTAATTTTTTCTTTATAAATATTTTATTTGGTTGTGGTAAATTTTAAACAATTAATGAGAGGGAATAGAATAATAAAAAAACTTACGTAAAATAAAAAATTTACGTGGGATAAAATACCACAACCAAATAAAATATTTTTATATTTAAGTTTATTTTATATTGGGAATTCTGAAATTCCATAGAGAAAATTAATAGTACACAACTTGAAGTATGTAACTCTAAATATTAAGGTTTAATATACTTTGCTTTGTTTGGCTCATAATAAAAACAATAAACTATTGATGTCCAGATTAATCAAAACTCTAGACAACTGCTGATAGTTTTTTTTTTAAATTAATTATAATGTGATGTTTCATTGGGTCATGAAGGCGAGAGGGAACGAGACGTGTATAATCATTAATTTACATGGAGACCATGAACATGGATCAAATTTTCATGACCAAGTTTCTATGTTCTGATCAATTGTCATGGTCATTTGATCCAGGTGACAACATGTTCCCTCAAAGCCCTTCTTGATAGTTCTGTAGATGGCTTACAATGTAAGCTGAAACGTCGGCAGATAATAAAAAATATATTAGATGTTTTTTGTTGGAGTTCAGTCAAGGTAGATCCAAAAAATGCAATTTAAAAAATATGAATTTTTTAAGTTGGCTGCCAATGATCCAATGAGGTGACACAACATCCCCTCTCGCCTTTATGTTAGCCCTGAATTGTGCACTATTTAAGTGAGCATATACACAAATTATTGCTCTATAATAAATAAATATCTGCAGCAATGCACTACTCTAATTTTAAAGTTTCTCTGCCTACAATAAATATAAATAAATATCTTATAAATATATAAGATTTAGTGATTAATTTCAAATTTAATACCCAGGTACATGAGTCTATGTATCTTTTAATTTTCTTTGACATTTCCACTGCTCCATTTTCTCCCACCATTCCAAACTGGCATAATACATAAGCAGCAGACCGTAGCAATTTACATCCAGTGTAGCTTCTTAGGATTGATTTTCTAAATAATCTTTTGCACAACCAGATTGCTTTTGTGCACTATATGGTCTTGTCTAAGTGGAAGTTCCATGATAATTCTTTATCCATGACAAATCCTAAAATTGTAATCTCTTTGTTGTTGAGCACTACACAAAGGTTTTTGTCTAGTCCCTTCTTCCTTATGAAGGATACTATTGTGAATATGTTGGGACTGATGTTCAGGCCCTGTTCAAGACATTTTGATACTAAGTTTAAGGCCAGGTGCATTCTTTAAAGTAGAATGACCATGTATTCTCCTCAAATATTAATCATTAGGTGATCAGTATAACCAAAACAGTCATAGCCCTTATTGGTTAGGGCTAAGTGCATTTTTAAATTAAATTCATAATCATTAATATTGTACACATTTTTATCATTGTTCTCAAGGTATTTCTTATTAATTTTTTTTAATTTTTCTCTTAATTAATTTTTTTTATCTTTAAAAACTATAATTGTTAATAAATTAATAAGAATGACATTTTATCTCAATTTATATGTACATTTTACAGAAAAAAAGTTAGCACCATAGCCTACAGGTATGGTTTCTGTTGTAGCAAGAAGAGAAAGCCTTTTTTCCTCCATAATTGTGATCCAATTGTTTAACACAATTGATAAGTTAATGAGTTGATATAAGTTCAGTTAACTATGATATTGCAGATTTCCTATTTTTTAGCGAATGGCCTTATTTAACACTAAGTCCTTTTTTTGCTTCTTCTTGGTATCTATCAGAATATACAAAAAACACAATAAATAAAATAAATTTATTATATAAAGAATGTATAACCCATTTATTTACAGCTTTGAAGCTTTAAAGACTGTATTTTTTCAGCCCCCCCAAAGATTGCTCTAAACAGAACAAATGAAAAAGTGCAAACAAACATTGGGATACCAATTAAATTAGAATGCCCTTTACAATCTGAAAATGATATTAAGTTTGTATGGAAGAAAAATGGTGTAATTTTACCTGCATCGGAAAATAGTACACTGAATATATTATCTTCGACTGTCAATGATGAAGGAAATTACACGTGTATTGGATCAAATCTTGCTGGAATGGTTGCAATCAAATTTGAAGTAACTATTCTGGGTAAATATTGCCATTATTAATTCATTTAAGTAACTCATATTTTATGTGTGTTTTATGTTATGTATTTTGTATTGAGTTTCAATTAAATTTTATCTTTATAATTAATATCAAATAATTTTATTATAAATTTAATTATATTGTGGCTTAAGATTAAGGTTTTCTATTATATTGTGAATAAATACATTTTAAAAACCAATTAGCTTCTACTTTAATATGTTGTGAAAATTCTATACTAATTTTAAATAAATTAATATTTCTATTTAACTAATTATTATTTACCTATTTATATGCTTAAAAGTAAGATTGTCACATAGTAAAAATTTAAAATAATGAAATTACAAGATAATGTTACATTATAAATAAAAACTTAAAAAAATTATTTAATTAAAATACGCTAAGGTAATTAATAAATAATTCTTAGTGGCAAAATAGACCATAGCACCAGGAGTCACTTGGGGAAAAACAATTTTTATCAAAATGGTTAATGTACTATTAGAATTTTGAAGATCTTCAATCATTTAAATTAAAATATAGTCATCCTCTTTTAATTTTTAGAGTAAATTATTGTACAAAGTTGTTCCCTACTATTGAATACTATTCACCATAAATGCAATATTGTTGCTCATTGCAATTAAATTACACTGGATATGTTTATGGTTTGTACATGATATCTTGTTAAATTCAGTACTTTATAAATATTTAAGTAATTTACAAGTAAGTACAAAATAATAATTAACAAAATTACTTTCAGCTAATTACAAAGTTACTTACTTTGACATAACTATGATCTAATAATAGAAGAGCACTTAAAGCAAAGCCACTGGAAACCCATCACAAGACTGTCTTATAGCGATCCTAATTCTCACTGTCGCAAATTTCATTACTCTTTCTCACTCTAGGGCCTATTTAAATTGACTCCTACTTTTGGGGGTCAATTTTAAGGGATGGAAATGTGCCAGGCTTTAATGGAAATAAGAGCTATTAAACTGGTTCTGATGTGCTTAATCATTAAACATAGCCTCCCACCAAGGGTGGGTTATATTTAAAATATAGAAGCCAAATTAGGCGTTTAGGCTTTCTCTTGCAAATCATTGAATTAATCTACTACTACTTACTATCATTTATGTCCTAATGAAACATGAAAAATCTGCCATTTACTCAGTCCTTGTATTTAGGGCTAACCCCAAGTTAGGTATCTCAGATATCTTTTGCCAATTCAAACCTCCATTGTCCCAAAATAGAAATATAAAGAATTTTATAACTTATAGTGTAAATTAATTTTTAAACAATAATTAAAGTAATTATTTACCCACAAATAATTAAATAACCAATAATAATAGTGATAATTAGTTATAAATATATTCATAACCAGGTTAGTTACTTCACTGTACCCTCCCACATATTATAAGCAGGGAAAACAGAAAAAATTACTTATTTGATCAGTAACACCCTTCTTGACTTTTCTACCAGTCATTAATGCAAATTTATTGTTGTGGAATGAGATTATAGCCCATCGGGATATGCAGCTTGTGGTTTAAAAAGGAGAGAGCTCAAAGGAAGTACTGAATGGACATAATTTGTCAGGTGTGCAATTGAGACATACCTAGGTTTTCCTGTGCCTGTTCAAATAGTTCCTTCTTCCATAGAAGCCTGAAACCTTTCTTACCCCTTCTAATTGGAGGCCCTTAGAGCAAAAAAATCTGTTATAGTTCAGTTGCGATAGTGATAATTTGGATTGCTTTTAGATAGTCCAGCGATAATGTCCCAATGGCATTGTTTTATGTGCTCTTCTATAATTGGACAATATTTATGTTTGTTTGAAAGTAATTTTCTTAATTATTATTAGTTTATATGTCTGTAGTTTTCTGTATAATTATTTTATGGTCATTAATTCTTTATCTTTAGTAATTAATGATCAATTAGAATTTAGTGGCAATCCTCCTGCTGTTATGTTTTATTAATATCATTTAACAGCAGATAATATTCTTATTTAATAATCTGTAGACCATTACAATATTAAGTACTTCCCTTCAATTTTAATATTTATTTTGAGTATTTCATTGTTAATGATTAAGAAACAGCATGTCTAATTGCATTTTAGAAAAATGATCTTCTAATTTGGGTTGTTAATAGTAAGAGAATTAATTTCCAAAATAGGCTGATCATATCCTAATCAATCAATAAACATTTTGACAATAATGTTTGATAATAATAGGAATATAAAAAGAAATATTTTCTGTAAAAATTTCTCTAAAGATTTATTAAACTAACAATTCTAGTTCTCTGTATTTGTAATTTACTGAATCTACTAAAAAATCACATTAAATTGAATCATACACAAAATATGGATATATCAATTAAAAGAATTCAAGACAGTGTAATTTGATTCTGATTGGCTTGCATTGTGCGTTTTTTAAAATGGACTTATATAGAAGCAGCTTAGTACAAGAATTTACTGTGTTAATTGTAGGAGGAAGGTGATATACAATTGTTTTTCAAAATATTTTTAAAAAATATTTAATTGGACTCCCTTTTTATCAATAAAATATTTTTTTCCTAAAAAAAAAAATGTATTAATTCCAAACTTATATAATTGTGGGTATTTAAATCTAAAGGTATTCCCACCCTTGCTAAATTTTTGTTTTATAACATATTTCCTATGAGGTAACCAAACTAATCACATTGGTGTCCTGTCAAGACTTTTTTTTTTAAGTCCCACAGAGCTTATCCAGTTCTCCTATGTTAAACCTCACTTAAAATTTTTAGCCTATAAATTATGATAGATTAGTAACCAATTTAGGAGTCATACTAAAAAAAAATAGAACAATAGATTATATAGATATAATTAGTGGGCCACTAATTTTTAGAATATAGAAATAAAATTCAGTTTTTAGGTTTTCTATTGAAATTTTTTGCAATAATTTATTTTGGTTGATATTATACGAAAGAAAGCAGTGGCTTAAAGAATGACTATTATTTGGATTANTATTATTATTTTTATATTATAAAAAAAAGTTTTTGTAACATAGTAGGCTTAATATGTAATTTTCTAAACTCTAATAGTTTATAGCAATCTTACCTCTTTGGCATATTTCCTCTCCGACTAAGAGTACATTGTCTATTAACCCTTTTCAGACCTGAATTATTTTTTGTGGCCTTGAATCTTAAAAAAATTTGTACAATTGCACTTGTAGCGAAATAAATACCAAAAACATTTTTATATTTTATGTGTACATTTGTGTACGCCAGGTCTGAAAGGGTTAATTTCTTATTTCTTTCATTTTCATTTCAAATTCATTTCATTTTCTATTCAATATTTCACACAGAATAGAGTTCTCACTCACTGTGTTGCTTTTAAAGAAACAATAATTGATTCCTGGCTTACTTGAGAATTTGCCACTTGGCCTCTAGCTTACAAATATGAATTCAGTTAGGTGGTACTCTTGTTCACAATTTTTCCAAAATTAGGAACATTGCTAATGGGCAAAGTATTGAGATATTGGCAAGAGCTCAGAGGTTCACACCCCTCATAGTTACAGTTAATTTCTTCCTTAACTAATGTTTAATTAATTACATCTTAGCATGTAATTAATTAAACATTTCAAATCCCTGGACATTACATCTTTGTACAAATACAGGCAGTGATTTATTACATTTGTGAAAGATTTTAAAAATAAACTTGGAAATTGCATATTAAATATTATGAAACAAAAGATTTTGGCATTATTATTAAGATAGTGTTTAAAAGGGATACACAATCTCTTTTATCTTTAACATTAAATAAATTTTCTTTGTTCTTAACTTGTAATTAATTATCTTTGAGGTAATTAATCATCTTCAATTAGTTTCTAATTCTTACACTTAATTTAATTTAGTATCCTTCTCCGCGAAAAGAAAATGTTTCCAAACTTAAATTTTACATGGACTATTTATTTAAAGTAAGACTTCACTGCATTGCAACAATATAATTAATACTATTATACATTATACTTATCAAATTTTATATTTATTTAAATAAAAACAATCTTAAATTAAGCAGTTAAAGATGTAGTATATTCACCAATAAAATAAGCTGTAAATCAAAGTGTATTTAACCATCAAAAAATCATAGACCAACATTACCATCTCTTAAATTTTAAAGTTTTCAAATTATTTCTCTAAAGTTTCCTTTTATAAAAGGATTATTAAGTTATTAAGTAGATTCATTAGGTAAAATTGTAAGACAAAAACAAAAAGATGTACTTGTTCACTTGTGATGAACCATGATCCATATTTTAAATAATACATAAAAGCCTTATGAAGGGATAATTCAGAGATAGGAATTCAGTTTGACTAACACTTTTAATAACTCGCATACACAGATAACAAAACATGAGGTTACGTTGCCTCCTAGGTTTTATAATACAAAAAGTTTTATATTAAAATAACATTTAATTTTAAAATAATATACATACATAACATATTATGTACTTCAACAGTACTTTTATTCATTGTATGCAAAAAACATAGGTGTGTGCGAGTATATATTTTTGTGATTTAAAATTTTAAAAATAGATCATATATGTTTGGTGTATATTTGTGTGTGTCTTTGTTATAGAGATACCAAAAACTGGAGGAGTAGTATTTGACATTTAATAGAAAATATTAAAATGAATATTTAAGTTTTTTCTTAAAAAGTAATATTAAAATAAAATTTTGAGTTAGAATGTGAACTTTTTTTCAAATTCGTGTTATCATAAGTTTCTGACTACCAGCTACTATTATCTATTTTATTTTTAAAGATCTCAAATTAGCTTTGTTGTTTATTATTAAAATAATAATAATTATTTCTTTAATGTTTTACAGTTGCCCCTAATCTTATTGGACCTGATCATGATCTAAACATTACAATTCCTTTAGAAGAAAGCTTGAAATTGAACTGTTCAGTCTTTGGAAACCCAAAACCTGAAATTCTTTGGATTAAAAATTTAAAGCAGATTGATGAAAGTTTATTTCCACAAATCCTTTTATCAAATGACAATCAAATACTGGTATGTCAACTATATTTATTCCTCTTTTTCTTCTCCTTAAAAGCTTTTAAATTAGATATTAAAAATTCAAGTATATATTTATTTTTACTTCCATTCAAGTATGTATTTCTTTTTACTCCATTCTACCCTCACAAAAGTCTTTAAGAGAGAGGCGAAGTACAGGTAGCCACCATATTCTATACACCCATGGTACTGCAAGGTTTTATATCTCAATAAAATATTGGCATGGCAGGACTCAAAACTGAACCACCTGATGTAGGATTCCTAAATAGACACTCTCAGCTAAGCCAGTGCCCATATTATTTGTTTTTATTTATTATTTTGCTAATTTTCATACTTTAAATTTTTTAATTTAAATTGAGGAAAGCCCTACTTATAACAATTTTTTAGATGACTCTTTTATTCATTTCTATGGGAAAAGGTTGCTAAAACATATATCAATCCTCGGATTTTTGGTAAAATGTTGGTTCAGCAAATATTTGGATATTTGCCAAGTTGCTTCAGCAAGGACTTATTAACAGCATTATGAAATGATTCTTACCAGTTTTGCCAACAATATTGAACCCCTTAAAGCACTTAAGCACCCTGCCAATTTATACTATCAAGCACTTGACTTCAAAGCTAGGAAGCAATTTTAGCTTTTCCCTGAATTGAGCAAAAAGCTTCACACTTGTGAAGTGAGAAATTTTGTTCTGCAACACAAGATTACATTTAAAATATCTTAGAATATCTAAGAACCTTTGCATTCCAGTAGTTCTTCCATCTCTCATTTTAGCCAACCCTACAAAAACTCTTTAAGATATAGCACAATACCCTTCTACATCTCCAGTGATTCCTCAAGCATTTGAATTTAAATCAAGAGATCCCAGTCCCAATTCCTCGACTGCCACCTGCTTTCCTAAGTTATTTTCTATATTTTAATATATTTTTAATCTCTATATATTTATGAGCATCATTTTAAAAAAATCCTTTAAAAAAGCTTTACAAAAGAAATTGTGATTTGCTGTTTTATATATTGAAAATATATTGAAAAGTAGGTACCATTAGGTTGGTTGCATGTGTGCAATATTTGTGGTTTTCATTTTTGACTTATACATTTGGATCTGTCCTTAGTTGAAGAACTCAATTTTAAATCATCTCATGTTAACTACTAAAGAAAACGTTTTCCTTTTTAGAAAATTGATGAAGTTGATACAACTGATGGAGGTAAATATTCCTGTTTTCCCAGTAATATAGCTGGTTCAACAGAGAAGCATTTTGAAATTCAAATTTTAGGTGAGCTAAATTATATATATGATAAGCCTTGGTGTATTTGGCACTGAAACTGTTATCCATTTCTTGACATTATTTGACATTTTGACAATTTTTTTAGTGACCTACTATTTTTGTAAGCAAATAAGCATAAAAATCATGCTTCATAATCTGAGGCATTTTATGAACATAATGTGGGCTTTAATTATATCACAATGACATAATCAACCATGGGTAGGTTATAGATGCCGGATACGCTAAGGTTTTCAAATTACATGAAATGAAACTCATAGCTGCAATATATATATATANTATATATATATATATATATATATATATATATATATATATATATATATATATATATATATATATATATATATATATATATATATAATAGTTATTGATATTACTTTAAAATAATTATAACAATTACTGCTGATGGTAGGAAAACTCAGCAGACTCAAAGGATAAATTAAACCTTATTCACCTATCTGAAATTCAGTTGTATAAAATTTATCTTGAAAAAACCTGCTTTTATTGGATATAAAATTGTTTTCCCTTCAGGGGTATTCAACTTACTCTTGACTTAAATCAGTAATGTACTTCATTACTTACTTTGTGGTTCTCACACGTTTGCAATCTCTCCACTGACAGATGCGAACAATCCAGCTATCCACATATTAAGGCCTATGGCTGTGCTAAACAATTCACTCTTTCTATGGAGATTCATCTAGATATTCCTGAAGTAGCCTTCCACTTCTGACAGCCAGCATTATTTTAAAATAATATTATGTGGCTTCCTCTCAAATCATGTTTGGAGAAACATTTGACAATTCACACGTAATTACATTGGAAATTGCCAAAAAAAAGTAATGGCTTGAGAAATTGTGTCTCAAGTCTAATGAGGACAACACATTTTTTTAAATAAAATGCACAACATTTTTTAAATAAAATAAAGAACTGGTAGCAGGAGATATTTATGCATATGTTGCTATGGCTGCTGAAGGGATTCATTTCCAGAAATCTAAATAGATATTAGAATTAGTAATATAACTTTTTTTTGTCAAAGGTGAAAAGACCCATATATATAATACCAATTCACTTAGTATGTACATTTGACTATAATATCATATTACACAGTATAAATAGCATAGCTCATAATATAATAATTTTGTTAACAGATGAAAAATAATACCATTTTTAAAATGGAATTAACAAAATATTTTGTCTTTCATTTTAATTTTAATTTAAAATAAATAAATTCCTAAGTCCTAAGGTCTTCTTTAGGTATTGGCTCATTACCAAAGGGAGTCATGTAAAATTCGAGCTTGAAAGGTACCCAGCAGGTTCTAATTTAAAAATGAAGAAGCTGGTGCTAATTTGGGACTTGTAGAATAACAGCTAAAGGAAACAAGAGCATTTAGAAGAGTTGGCTCAGCCTTTTCCTGTAAAGAATGAGTGGTAATATTGGGGTTAGGTTTAAATAAGATTACCAATCATTTGGTTGGACAGGATACAAGAGTGTGTGATGATTACTGGATGAGCATCTGTGACAAGATGCTTTCAAAGGGCACTCGGCTTTCAGATGGGACTCAAAGAAGTTGTAGCACCCTCTATGGGTGCAAAGAATGGAAATTTTTTCTTTCTTGAAAAGGGAAAAAAAGGTCGGACATGAAGATAAGGAGTAACTCTTACTGCAAAATAAGCATTTGGAAAAGGTTTGTGTGGAGGTTTTTTTTTTTTTTTTTATCACTGTTGACTGCAATGGTAATAGCTTAGAAACTCTATTAGATTGAGGTTTATTGCGAGATGTTGAGTTGTTCGCAGTGAGTTGATGAAATTTCCAAAATTTAGATTTGATGTTCTATGAACTTAAACAATTCATCATAACAGGGGATCAGGATGTTTGCTTGCTTTTCTTCTAAAGCTCTTACAGTTCTTGTATCTTAATTTCTGAGGGATAATGGCAACACTAAAAAATTGGCTAAATCATCAATCTTCAGAGCATTGATGGCTTAAATTGAATTTTGATGAGTTTGTACAAAAGTTGTAGAGCACTCAACGAGTATTTCTTGGAACATTTGTAGTCCAAAATTGTATTAAAATATGTAGTGGCTATTCGGCGAGCGCTTTTATATCGGTTAACAATAAGCTATAGGATAATTATTAGATGATTTTAGTTGGGGTTCAGTCAAGGTGGATCCAAAAAACACAAATTATAAAAATGTATTTAAAAAAAAGGATTATCTGCCAACGTTTCGGCTTACATTGTAAGCCATCTTTAGGGCTATCATGAAGACGTGAAAGGACGTCCTGTCTCTAAGTTCACATTTCCATAACTGTGAACTTAGGGACAGGACGTCCTCTCACGTCTTCATGATAGCCCTGAAGCTGGCTTACAATGTAAGCCGAAACGTTGGCAGATAATCCTTTAAAAAAATACATTTTTTAAATTAGTGTTTTTTGGATCTACCTTGACCGAACCCCATCTAAAATCATCTAATAATAATATCTACGGTCAAAAAAACTCTACTTTTGACCATAGGATAATTTTCAGCTTTAAGTTAAAAATTGTTGATAACAGTCTGAGCTTTGTGGGAGACTGATGTAAGTAGATAGTAAAACTTCTGGGTGTTAATCAATTGAGTATTCTCATTGACAAGAGAGTTAAAAATTAAGAAAACTTTGCTCCATTTTTCAATAATACCCACAAATGTAGGGATGGTAATGGGAGGCATATTCTGAGTAATTTTGGGTGGTTTATTATTAGTATCTCATATATTTTGATTTTTTATTAAGGGGCAGACTCTTCCTTTTTCAACTAATGGTATTTGACTTGAATTGTAAAAAGTATGGATCGAAACGAGGCTGACACTTTGATGGTTTTAAGGACCTCATCGGGTGCTAGGTTGTCATTTAATTCAATAATTTCATCATTGAGGGCTTGGAATTTCTTCTAAAGGAATAAGGAATCATCATAATATGATATATGATCAAAATAGGATATTATTACATTTTTTATTTCATCCCATGAATTTGTGATATGGACAAAAAATTTTGATGTTTGGTCTCAGCAGTTTTTAAGGATCTTAAATTTTTTTGCAATTTTTTTAACAGATATATCCATCATTAAGGGAAATAATTAACTATGTAAACAGCTGAAAGGGAGCTCAAATTAGTTATAAAGAACAAACACAGGTTGAAACCAACTGATAATTTGGATAAAATAAAGTAAAATGCAAAGGACCCCAGGACTCTGATATGTTTACCCATGCAAAATGTGGTTGTAAATGAACAGGTTTAATAGGGTTACAATTTATCCTATATATTCATAAGATAACAATGCATATATTAAAGGCTACGGATTCTAAGTAGGATTTAGCTGCTGGGATCAAAATGGCGACTTAACTAACACCTTTTTTTTTTTCAAATGTAAGAAAATTATTGTGGAAAATTTGCTGAAATAATTTTATTTGTGGCAAAAATTAATATTGTTCATATAATAATCAAAGAATAATTCGTGTGGTTTAATGATCAAAATTTTATCCGGCCTAGGAAACGAAAATATTTGTGAGCATTTGCTAAAAATATAAACAATACCAAAAAAATTGTAGACTGTAAGGCAAATTGGTAAATAAATGGCAGAAAAATTAAGAACAATAATTTGAAAATCCACTTACCACAGTTTTCGGCGTTCCTCGGATCATTGGAATTTTCTTTGGTTAAAAAAATAGCATTCAAAGCTCTTACCACTATAAACTTCATTAAAGGGTACAAATCTCTTCTGGTTCAAGATTCCTGCTTTATGGAAATGTGGAAATCTGCAAATCCTGTAATTTCGTAAACCGCCTGAAATCATTAATTTTGAGAAGAGCAATTTGACAACTGATGTAAGAAAATTTTGATAGTTTGAACCACTATAAAAAAAACAAAATTTAAAATAAGAAAGCCACTGAACCACTATAGAAAAAACAAACTGTAGCATAGGCCGGGATAGCGAGTAGGTAAGGTGTCGCATTATCATAAGGCGAATAACATGAAGAGAGAGTTAAGTAATTTATGGAAGTGCTCTTTTTACACAGATAATTGCAAATATAAATAATATATTTACCTAAATTTTTTTTTCTGAAGTGAAGCAGTATATGTTTTATTAGATGATTTTAGTTGGGGTTCGGTCAAGGTAGATCCATAAAAATACAAATTTTAAGAAAAGTGTATTTTTTAAAGATTATCTGCCAACGTTTCGACTTACATTGTAAGCCATCTTCAGGGCTGTAAAAATACAATGTCATGAGAATACAATAGTAATTTACAATATTATAATATAGAATTGCCATAATGTAATGTGATATCAAAAGTATCAATGTAGAAAGATATGTAAGATAATTTAAAAACCATGCAGACAACCTATTAAAAAAATTATTGAAAAAAATTAAAACAGTAATTGACCTTACCTGCCTATCATGAAGACAAGAGAGGACGTCCTGTTCCTAAATTCCCCTAAGTCCATGACTGAGAGGAAAATATAATTTTTGAAAAAGACACCGTGTGTGGTGGAAGAGTGGGGGGGAGGTAAGAGGCGGAAGGTACAAAGGGAGAGCGGCCTGTTTCAAAAGGGGGCAATAAAAAGTACAAAGGAAAAAAGGAAGGGTATTATTGGGAATAAGTAACTTTGGAACTGGGAAAAATGTTTGACAGGTTTATTTAGAAGGAGGGCTAATGGTTTTTATAATGTTGAAAATGTTTCAATAAGTTGAAGAAATTTGTTCTATCTCCGTTCTGTCAACTGGATTGTGTTGTAAGTTATTGTAAACGGTTTCAGATAAAAGGCGTTTGTGCTCATAGGATTCAGTGGAAAGAATGGTTATGTTCTCGAAGTCAAATGTGTGTTCTTCATAAAAAAAATGTTTAGTGAGGGCAGTTTTTATTAGTTTTTCTTTATGTCATTTTTATGGTTATTGATTCTATGGGAAATATGGTTTTTTGTTTGTCCAATGTAAGAAACATGGCAATTAGGTGTGGAACAGGGAATTTTATAGACAACATTAGTTCAGTTAGGAAGAGGGATGGTTTGTGTTAGTGAGGGTAGGAATGTAAGAAAATATAATTCCTATTTCCTATTGGAGGCTTAGTACTTATATTTATTTTGTATTCTATTTATTTGTTTTATTTTTATGGTACAGAGCATTATGGAATTTTTTTTTTTGCGTCCATTGTATTGAAAGAATGTGTCAAGAAGATTTACATATTTATTGATTTAGTATTTTTTTTTTTTAAAGGTCCTGATAATATGATAATTATAGTATAATAAACAAAATTAGTCAAGTTGTAAATTATGTTGATAAATGTGTTGCAGGTTAATTATTTTTTTATTATTAATTTTTTTTTTTTTTTTTTTTTTTGTGATTGGTTCCTAATGAAATTTATTTTGTGAGCTCACTATGATGCAAAGAATTTGTCAAGAAGCAAATTTTGTGAGAAAATGTATTAAGGGTTTAGAATTTTAGAATATTTATTTTATTCATTATTACATTTTATTTTTTCAAGATAAGGTTCTATATTGAATTATTTGTCAGGATAGTTCATGTGATTTTTTATTATTTATCCATAGACATTTAGGCATAGAACAATTGTATTTACTTATGTTTAAATAATTATAAAGATTTTATTTAAAATTTATTGTTAATGAGAAATATTTAAATGATTTTTTTGCCTAACAGAACCACCCTCGGTTGAAATAAAAAACAAAAGTCAAAGGACCTTTGAAAAAATTATCACTACAGATGTATATAAAAGAGCAGTTCTTCGTTGCCCACTTTCTGGATCACCAGAACCAGAAATTTCATGGTTCAAGGTAGTGTGTTAAGTATGAATTTATATTTTTATAAATATTATTTATTTTGTGGTCTTTAATCCCACGTAAATTTAGATAATTTTTAGTGCAAGGGAACAGAATAAAAAATCTAACTGTCCCAGCCAGGACTCGAACCTGGATCCCCTGCTATCCGGGCCGGTGCATTTACCACTTATGCTACCGGGACAAGTCTGATAAGTTATTAAATTCCCCGCACTAGTGTCGAGAGTCCAACCTCCGAGGCCGACGAATATATCGCTTTTGCTCGGAGGAGCTGACATTGTCAAGCTGTTTAAATGACTCTTCTTAATTAAGAAGACAGATGAGAGCCCCCAAAAGTACTTCCAAGCCAAGTGCGGATTGAGAAAATCTTGTCATAAGAACAAAGAATGATACTTGGAAATGGCAATGTCAAGAAATTTATTTACAGCCTGAGTTTTAATAGATCAAGAGAGGTCTGGAGATTCATAAAAAATGTTAGATCTCCAATAAGAATTATGACAGGCTTATAAATGAGTTCTCTTTGGAGAAAGGATCACTATCACTTTCCTGCAGACCTATTGCAGGAAACTCTGTTTCAGCTCAATTATGCATTCCTACCATTTCCTCTAAAGAGGAAATGGAAAAAAAAAAAAAAAAAAAAAAAAAAAAGCTCAAAAAAGGATAAGTCTCGAGATCCAGGCACAATCCTAATGGAGCTCCTTATGGGGGCTTTAGGCTTGTCAAAGACCTTACTCCCTGCTTCGACAAAATCTTGGAAGGAGTTGTAATGCTATTGGAATGTAGGCTTAATCATATGGTCATTATTAACAAAAGAAAGGTATTAAACAGGGAAAAAAGTCACAAAGGAACTACTAAGTAATCCCCAATTCTCAATAAGATTGTAAAACCCAACTTGAAAGTTCCAAAGACCCGATAATGGAAGAAGAATAGGCTGGTTTCAAAGTTAGGAGAACCACAACTGACCATATTTTTGCATTCATCAAGGGATATAGAAAATGGCAAATACACAGAAAGAAGTAACACGGCTTTGATAATGTTAAAGACAAGGGAAGCATGTAAATGAGAGGATTAGCCATATATACACATATATTGTGTAGGGGCCAATTGAAGGATGCCACCTGTTTCCTTACTTGAGAAGAGAAAATTATGGTTACCCAGAAATAGCTATTAGATTATTCTAGGCCTGCCTCTCCCCTTCTATGGAGTTATAAAAGTGGCTTGCCAGCAGCCTTAGAGTCATTGTCAGTTTCTGTGTCAAATCGCATGACTAAGAGCATTGTGCTGGCCATGGCCTTTGTAGAGCCAGTGACAATGAAATGTTAATTGATAGTACTAACAAGTGCAGACAATCTAACAAGTGTTCTGAGGCTTCTATCTAAATAAACACATTTAATTTATTTGTATATATTTGCTAATTAGCTGTAAGTAGTTAATATTTTCTATTTATTTATTAGTTAATCAAAGCAATAGGTTCAATTGTTATTTATAATTAGTAGATGTACTTTGTTATAATAAATTAAAGTCAATTTATATTAGTTCTTAATAACAATATATAATCATAATTGTTGAGAAAACTGAGTATGCAACAGGCAAAGACCAGGTAAAAGAGCTCTTCACCAGCTTTGGCAAGCTACCCAAAAAAATATTTGATAAAATATTTTAGCACTCTAGTAGACGCACCAAACTCAATTAAAGTTGAGGTAGAGAAGAACTGTGGTAAGGCAAGGCATGACTCGATAGCAACACCTTAAAGAACTAGAAGATTATTTTCTCAGCCATATTCAGGGGCATTATAAGGGTCTGAACCTTGGTCCCTTACAAATCCCTCTCTACTCAGCCTACAAGTTATGTAGATCTACTTCTCTCACCCTGAATTATGAAGGTCAGAAATGAAGAGATCCTGCATAAGGCTTGAGTACAGAGGTGGCTAATGTAGAGAGTGGTGGGTGATATGATTCTGTGGTACAGCCAAAAGTAGCCAAGTATAGTGTGCTCAGGGATGTCACTAGAAAGATGGAACTGAGGAAGGCTGGGAAGGAGAATGAGCTGGATGAATAGATGTGCAGAAGTCTGATGCCTGAGGAATGGGGAGGGCCTAGTGAAAGAGAGTGCTGTAAATTATACAATTAACTCAGGACAAGCAGCTGCAAATGTTGGAGACAGGCATAATGGGATTCAAACTTTTCTTCTGCAGACAATTTGCTAAGTTAAAATTCTTTGAAAACTCAATCTATCGTCCATATATATATATCATGAATGACATAATAGCCAAAATCTATAAAAAAAAAAGAAAAAAAAATTGGCTTTAGGAAAAAAATAGTGAGCATTAAGAGTAAACAAATAATACAAATTTTTTAATGTGGTAAGAAGAATTAGAAATGGCTTATAATCCAAAATAATTATATGCCAAAATAAAGGAGTCATACTTAGAGATACAAATCATGAGCAGATGGCCAGAATATTTCAGAGGCTGACTGAATACTAAGGTATGGTCAGAAACATTTCCCCCTACATGGGGCTTCTAAAATATAAGACACGACACAATTTTAGACAATTTACTGTCTGTGAACCAACTTTTATTCAAGAAATATGAAGTTACATTGAACCTCCTGAGAAACTACAAAGCCCCAGATGATGATAATATCCATCCATGATAGACAGCCCTGAAGATGGCTTACAATGTAAGCCGAAACATTGGCAGATAATCTTTTAAAAAATACACCTTTTTTTAAATTTGTATTTTTTTGGATCTACCTTGACCGAACCCCAACTAAAATCATCTAATAATAATATCTATGGTCAAAAAAATTTCTTTTTGAATATACAACATAACTTGTGGTGTTCTAACAGTTCTAGCAGTTCTTTGCTGTTGAGATTCAGCAATACATTTGTAAGGCAAACTTAAAACTCACCACCACCTACTACACTGTAAATTCAGCTGAGCCCCTCCCTGATTCCATTAAAAACCTCAAACTTGCTAAGCGACAAGCTCAAGCCCTGTTCCAGAGGTATAGGCATCCCTCAGATCGTAGGGAGTTCAACCAGCTATCCCATCACGTAAAACAAAAACAAGGTGCTTTATGAAATAAGGCATTTAATGCCCATCTATCTAGCCTCTCAGCAGCAGATAAATCCCTCTGGGCTGTGCTACTCGCAGGATTCTAAGATATCATGAACCTTCTGCCCCCTTGTGTTGAGAAGATGGTTCCTGGGCCTCTTCCAACAAAGATAAGGCCCAAATGTTTGCCTACTATCTGAAGCAAACATTTACTCCTCATCCAGATCATGACAATTTGTCCAATAATGCAGAGGTTGAGGAGTCACTGGGCACACCATTACCAATGTCCTTACAGATTAAGGTGTATTTTTTAAAAGATTATCTGCCAACGTTTCGGTCATAGAAGTTGGTCTTTCTCCAGCCCTACAATGTTTCAAATTATAATCTCCACCGGAGAGTTTTTTTTTTACCGTAGACATTATTATTAGATTACATTGTAAGCCATCTTCAGGGCTGTCTATCATGAAGACAAGACGTCCTGTCCCTAAGTTCCTATCTAAAGCAAACATTTACTCCTCATCCAGATCGTGACAATTTGTCCAATAATGCAGAGGTTGAGGAGACACTGGGCAAATCATCACCAATGTCCTTACCGATTAAGGCAGTAACACCTTCTGAGGTCAAGTACATTATTATTAACCATCTGCCCAAGCACAAAGCACCCGACTATGACCTTATCACCTAATACTTCTAAATCTACCCCAAAAAGCAATTGTCTTCCTGACTTACCTCTATAATAGCAAGGATCAGATTACTCCGATCATTTCCCTGTGAAAGCAGGTGTTCCACAGGGCAGTGTTCTTGGACCTATTCTTTTTATTCTCAGACATCTGAGACAATACTCTCTTAGTCCTCTTTGCAAATAAATAAGCGATCCTCTCCTCTCATCCTGATTCCAAAACTGCTTCCAACATTTTTTAAAACCACCTTGATGCTATTCAGCAGTGGTACAGCAAATAAAGAATTAAAATAAATGAGTTCAAATGCGTGCAGGTAAATTTTTAGCTAAGAAAAGATTCTCCTAATAATGTTACATTCAATAACATCTCTATACCTTTCTCCAATTCAGTTCGCTACCTTGGGTTTCACCTTCACTCACGACTAAACTTGTGTGAACATATTAAAATCAAGCGACAAGAACTCAACAGACACCACGGACTCTTAAACAGCCTTATAAATAGGCGCTCACAGCTCACAATAGAAAATAAACTGACCATCTACAAGACCATAATATTACCAATCTGGACCTATGGTGCAGAACTGTGTGGTGCCACTTAGCCTTCCAATATCCAACTAATACAATACTTTTAGTTCAAAATGCTCAGAATAATTGTTAATGCTCCATATTATTTGTCTAACTCTACCCTTCAACAAGACTTAATATTCCTTTTGTCCAAGATCTCATATCCACTCGCTTCAAGCTCTTCCATAGTAAACTCCAATTTCATCCTAACCCACATGCCCGATCCCTATAATCAGACTCCTTACAATACTCCCCGATGGCTTAAATGGAGATGGCCTTGAGTCCTCCTGGGTCTTAATGCCTAAACTTATTAGGAGTGGGCTTCATGGGCCCCTTCTCCCTGCACAGTGATATTCACTTATTTATTTATTTTTATTATAATTTTTTGTCTATTGATAATTCTCTATGTCATCAAATTATAAGATGTTGTTAACAAGAATATAATAAATAAAGATTTATTTTAAATTTTTTAAAATTTTGAAGATAAATTTGTTGACTGTCAAGTTTTATGAAAAGAAGATTATCAGGAATTCAGTCTTGGTAGTTGAAGAATTAAAAACTAATTTGTAACCAAGAAAGTTTTTATTTTAGCCAACATTTCGGCCTGAATTTCAGGCCTTTATCAGGGCTGAATATGAAAAAAATACATACAAAAATAATATAGAAACATGTCTATATGTTATTATCTAACAAATAATAAATAAATGAAAATATATAAATGTGCATAATCGACTATATAAAATACATGTAAACTGGATTCTGAACATATTGGATAGAAAAAAAATTATTCATAATCTTCTGAGAGCCACATACCAAATAGGGTGATAGGTAGAGAGAAATTTAGGCTCAATAGTATCTACATCATAACAGATCTGTTTTTAAGATTTTATTTGAGAGTTATGGAAGGGAACAGGAAATGGATTTAAAAGTAGGGTTAGGATAAGAGGGATTAGATGGTGGAAATATCACTGAAGGGAAGGGTGAAAAAGAATATTCAGGCAAAAAACTTTTTTGGTTACAAATTAGTTTTTAATTCTTCAACTACCAAGACTTATATGTCCTATCTTCTAATGACAACCATTAGTATGGAAAGAACTGTGAGATTTCCAGTAAGAACTTTTTTTCATTTTGGTATAAAATAGAGTTCATTTTCTTTTCTCTAATTAATGTATTTTATCAGAAACTCAGTCTTTTTTTTTTCTTTTACCAATTTTATAGGACATTTTAGACTTGATATTTAGAGGATAATCATGAAATAGCATTTGTCAATTGAGCCTTTCATTTAAAATTTTTAGTCTCTATTGCTCTCAAACTATAGTCTAGTGACGTGTTTGGAGTTTTGTTGGATGTCAAGTATTATATTGGAGAAATTACTCACGGTTTCATCCAGGATCAGGAAAATAAAATACTCCAAAATTGTTGGTTAATTATTTCATTATTGCTGATGTTTCGACTTAACTTTAAGTCACCATTAGAGCGATAGTGGTGTCTTCAGAGATCTTCAAGGGAGGTTTATGGTCAAATTTCAGTTTAGTTCTGCACTCTGAGATCTGACTACAAACCGCGCTCGGATATCTCTCCAGACTTCACTATTGCCCTGATGATGACTTACAAGTTAAGCTAAAACATCGGCAATAATAAAATAATTACTTTATTAATTAATACATAATAATTTGGAGTATTTTATTTTTCTGATCCTAGCCGAAACCCTGACTAATTTTTCCAGTATAGTCTAATGAGTTTATAGGTCACCTCTTCACTTTTCAAGAGGTACTTCATCCTCATGAATATGCCTCTTGAAAAGTGAGAGTTAGTTCTTTTAGAAGTTTGGCTCATGTTAGAAACATTCAATTGCATTGTTTTGCAATTAATATTATGTAATAAAAACTTAAAACCAATAGAGGCCTATTAAATCAATCATTCTTATCATTCTAATATAACACATAACCACATAATACATAAAATTGATTTTGCTGTTATACAAGATGGAGCATGCAACATTAATAATACTTTATATAACTACCTTGTTCAAAGTTGGTCAAGAATTAATATTAATTGAATGTTGTAGGGATCTGATGAAATTAAAGAAAATGATGTAAGATTCAAAGTGTCTATAGACAAAAAAATTTTAATTGTTAACCATGCTGATGAGTCTACTGCAGGGATTTTTAAATGCAATGGAAAAAATGAAATTGGCAATACTACTTTTATATTTCATTTCCACATAAGAAGTAAGTTTGCTACCTAGAATTTTTTTTTAATTTTAGCATAAAGAATAAATTAAGTTAATTTAAATATCCCATATGCATGCACTGATATTCTAATAATAGGCCTACAGAAAAAAAATTTTTTTTTGGTGCCAAAAATTTGAAAAACTGATTTCAGCTATAGTTGGGCTTTGATTTTAAATACGAAATCAGCTTTTCTCTATCAGCTCTACTTTTTAGATTTTTGTTTTTTAATGTGAAGTTCTAAAATTTACACATATAAGGATTGGTTTCTGTATATTTGCCCTATTGTCAGTCTGCTGACCAGTAAGTTCCAGGAAAATCCACTAGATGGCAATGTCTACCTGTAAATGAAGTGACCTTCTACTAAAGTTGAGGTTAGTTAGTGAGCAAAACCACTTTGATGACTGCTATTTCTGTCAAGTAAATATTACTGGAATCAATCAAAAGAACCGTAGCAAGTGGAGTTATCCTGATTTAGACTCTGCAAGACGCCGGGTCTCTCACCGGGTAATGATGATCCAAACGTTTCACCGGCTACCAGAGCTCTGTGAGGACGATTATTTCTCCTCGATCACACTAATTATGAGAGGATGCCATCAATTTATCAATATTTTAACCAGGATGAGTTAAATGACCTGACCAGAGATCTCAATCTGTTAGAAGAACCTTATGAATTAATGGCTTTCAGATTGAATGGCAAAAATTTACTGGAACAAGGAACTAGAATGTCCTTTTACCTCACAAGAGAAAAGGATTTGCTGCCCTTCTTTTGTAAAGAAGGCAATCTGGTATTTAGTCATGAAATTAGAGGACTCCTGGAAAAATGGAACTTCCTGAATATTTTCCAGATGATTATTTATTGACAGCTCAAAGCGAAGTTTGAAATATGTCCTCCTACACAATAGGAACAAAGATGGTTCAATACCAATTGTTCACTCAATAAAAATGAAAGAATATAACACCATAGCTTTGATCTTGGAGAAGATGAAGTATCATGAACATCGATAGGTGATTTGCGTAGACTTAAAAATGGTTAACATTCTCCTTGGACAGCAAAATGTCTACACCAAATATCCTTGCGCCTTGTGCTTGTGGGATAGCTGAGAAAAAACAAACCACTGGGTTATAATAGAGTGGCCTAAGAGAGAAGACATGAACGTTGGGGAAAAGAATGTCATTAACAATCTCTTAGTGAAAATCATTCCTCCACTGCATATCAAGCTGAGCCTTATGAAGCAGTTTGTAAAGGTTCTTGATAAGAATGAATCATGCTTTGCATGTATAGAAAAAAATAGATCAGTTCAGTACTAAAAAAATTAAAGCAAGGATATTTGACAGCCCACAAATAAAACTTCTCATTAGGGATCCTTTCTACATAAATTCGATGAATGAAGCTTTGCGGAGGCATGAACTTCATTTTTTGCAGTTGTTGGAAATTTTCTGGGCAAGCGCGAAGCTGAAAACTATGTTGAACTGGTAAAAGGTATGCTTAAAAGTTTTAAATCCCTAGGGTAACATGAGAATTAAGGTGTACTACGTATACAGCCACTTAGACCGTTTTCCTAAAAATTTAGGTGACATTAATGAGGAAGAAGGTGAAAGATTTCAACAGGATATTAAATGATGGAGGACCACTCCCAAGAAAGATGGGATATGCACATGATAGCAGATTATTGTTGGGGACTGTTCCAAATTACATTCAAAAATGTCACGGAAAAGAAGCTTTATGAGTGTTCAGTGATTAACTAGTTGGTTTGACTTTTATATACTTTGTTAATAGCTTTTTCTATATTTGTATATAATATTGTGTAATATGTAACAAAAATAGAATAATTTAATAATTTTGTGTTTAGTTTTTTTTATTCGATCCATGGATTTAACTTAAATTAGTGTATATTTCACTAAAATGTTTTATCTTAAAAAATTGAACTGCTAGATAAAAATTAATTACATATTTGAATTCACGGCATCGATTTCATATGAAATCAGCTTCGAATCCCCTCGGCACCAAAACAACTGTTGGCCTGTGTAATCAATTAATGAAATTGAAAATAAGAGACAAAATGTAATCTAATAGAAACGATTGTCTTTAGTTCAATAAAATATATTTATTAAGTATATATAATTATTA
>KZ807986.1:219157-245410 GCA_000696205.2 Oncopeltus fasciatus
CTTTACAACTCTCATTCTCTTTTCAGCCCTGAAGAAGCCATCACATGATGTGCGAAAGCTCGGCAAATAAGAACAATTTGACTCGGTCCAACTCGGAAGATGAAATGGTAAATACATTATCATTCTTTCCACTGAACCTTATAAATGCAAACGCCTATTATCTTAAACCAAAAACCTAAACTTACAGCACAATTCAGTTAACGACAGAACTGACATAGAACAAATTTCATCAACATTCTGAAAAACTATCAGCTCTCCTCCTAAATAATTCCTATCTATTTTCCTGGTATTTAATGCTGGCTGCTCTCCCTTTAAATTATTTAAATTATACCTACCCCCTTAAATTCCCCACCCTTCACCTGTCCGAATGTGAGGTGAATGTCTGCCAGACCTATATATCGAATGTTATTCGATAGCTTAATTCACCCACCCAATCATTATTCTACAAAATATTTTAGGAAAGGGAGTTTAGACAATTGGCATCTAACTCCTAGCCATCACAAGCTTATCAAAAATTCTTTACAGCATCTCAGAGCTTTAATGAGTGTAATATGGGGACTCCTAAGTATGTGCAAGTATTCTATTTCTTCTTCACAAATCCTCTTTATGTTAAAATACTTTTCTTTTCTTTTTCTGAGTGCTCTCTTAAGTGAAATTTAAAAAAAAAAATAACTTCTTTTCTACATTGGTTTAGAGTTCATTAATTGTAAAAGATTATCTTTGAGTTCATTCTACTAATCTCTTGTAGGGGATGGGAAAGTTTCTTCTCTTACTTTACCATTTAAATATGTGAATGTGTTAAAAGTTTGTCCTTAGTGCCAATTTGCTTATTAGCTGTACAAATAATGATAAGACTAGAAATACTTCATTTAACTTTGTGTTTATTTCAAACATGTTTACAAAAACTAATATTTAGATTAGGTTATCTTAACAATAGAACAGGGGAAAATAAAGGCTGACTTAAAAACTAAAAATAATATAAGTCCAAATGAAGAGTTTTTGACCATGAGATTATTATTAGAGAATTTGATGGGGTTCAGTCAAGGTTGATCCAAAAAAAAAATACAATTTAAACAGAATTGAATTTTTTTTTTTTTTTTTATCTCCCGTTTCAGCTACATTGTAAACCATTTTCAGAGCTGTTGAAATAAAATGTCATAAGAAAAACAAAAAACTATGTGATTTGCATTATTATTTAATAAAATTGACATAACTTAAAGTAATGTGATATCAAATTCAGAGGAGGAACAATAACAAAATGTGTTGAAATTTCACCACGCCTACCTACCATGAAGGGACGTGTTGTCACCTGGATCAAACGTTCATGACTGAGAGGTAAGGTTGGGAAATTAGGAAAACTTAAGATTGACAAGTATTGGGTGGAGGGTGTGAGGCAGTAGATACAAAGGGAGAGCGGTCTGCATCAAAGTGGGCAATACTAGGATAATATGTAAAAATTATTTTGCATAAGTTGCCTAAGGATCTAGGAGACAAATCAGAGAGGTTTATTTAGGAGGAGGGCTAATTGTTTTTCAGGTTGAAAAACTTTCCCTAACCTTAAGCTTGCTTTTCCCACTAATAACAAATTTAAATCTATTTACATTGACCTCAAAGGCCCCTTCCCCCTTCCTTACAATCATAAAAATGGCATTAACTATAAACAAATAAAAACTGCTCTCACAAAACATGTCATTCACAATGAACACGCATTTGACTTTGATTACATTACCATTCTTTCCACAGAACCCTATGAACATAAACACCTATTATCTGTAACTTTACATTAACCAATTAATGCGAGAGAATAGAATAAAAAAATCTATCTGTCTCAGCCAGAACACGAATGCTACCATTTGCACCACCGGGACGAACTAGATAACTTATTAAATTCCCAACACACTAGCGAGAGCCTAACCCACGGGAAAGATGAATACATCGTCTTATGCTCAAAGGAGCTGACATTGTCTAACAATTTATCGACTCCCGTTATTTACTTTTTATTTTCATTTATAAATATTTAGTTGTGGTTTATTATCCCACATAAATTTTAAACAATTAATGTGAGGCAATAGAATTAAAAAAATCTATCTGTCCCAGCCAGGACTCGAACCAGGATCTCCTGCTTTCCGGGCACGAATGCTACCATTTGCACCACCAAACCAGATAGATTTTTTTATTCTATTCCCTCGCATTAATTGTTTAAAATTTACGTGGGATAATAAACCACAACTAAATTAATATTTATAAATGTACTCATTAACTTATCACACAATAGAACAAATTACATCAACTTATTCAAACATTTTCAACATTCTAAAAAAAAAAAAAAAACATTAGCTCTCCTCCTAAATCATCCTGTTTAACTTGTCTCCTAGATTCTTAGGCTTTTAACATGCCTGAAGATGCCTTACAATATAAGCTGAAGCGTCAGTATAAAATAAAAAATATGTTGTTTTTTTTTAATTGAATTTTTTTTTTTTTTTTTTTTTTGGATGAACCTTGACCAAACCCTAACCAAGTCTCTACTATAAAAAATGTATGTCTTAATGTACTAAAATTTTAAAAAATTGTCTTTATTCCCTCTATCTATTTTACATTCCTTCGATTCAATCCATTAGTTTAGCTTCTTGGTTTCTTGGCTTAATGTCTTTATCCTTGAATTCTCTTGTAACTTAATTGTATCTTCCCAATGCCTTGTTCACTTTCTCTCTTACCATGATCTAATCCGTATAACCTAGAACTTGATAACCTCCCTTCTGCAAACCCGAACTGTCTTCTTGATTTCTTCACTTCTAACCTTATACAACCTGTTCTGGAATCTTTGGATTAAGATTCTATATTTACCTCTTCTTCTCTTGTCTCCATCCAGGTCCAAATCCTCATTTCTAATCTACTTTCCTTCCTTGGTTAGATAGCTCCTCCTTGACAAGTCCATTCTTTTTATCTACCTTATCTTAGGCTTTTCCTATATATTCAAGGATTTAATATCTTTGTATATTCTATCTAAGACTCATTTTTAAAATTCTTATTTTTTATTTGTTTATTTTTAGTTCCAATGCAGTGGGGCCAGTGGTCTAAATGGGCAGAATGTACAGTTTCTTGTGGTGGTGGCACTCAACTCAGAAGTCGTGAATGTCTTGGAGATAGAAATGATATATTTAGTGACTACATTCATCTTTTTAATGCTAGTTGTTCTGGATTAAATATCGAAACACAAGCTTGCAATGAGCAGTTATGTCCTGTAAGAGCTACGATGAAAGTTTTTTTTTTTTTTTTTATTTTTTTTTATTATTTTTTTTTTTTTTTGCGTGTTAGCCTTCCATTCAACCTCTTAGGGTCATGGAGGAAGGGCTATCTACAGGTTGCCACCCCATTTTAAACACCCATGGCTCAGGACAAGCTTCTATATTATAAATAAAAGATGAGAAGTCTCATAGTTGTTGCATATTGTTTCAAGTTAAATAGATATGAAGTCTCTGTGGTTACAGAGTGTTTTTATGAGTTTTTTTTCTTATGTTCTAATGTCAATGACAGCAACTTGTGACATAATAGGTCACTAGTTGGGGTTTTTGTTTTTATTTTGATTGTTCAGTGTCTTATATATTCTTTAATACTTGCAAGTATAAAAATAATAAAATCGATTTGTAACATGAAATATGAGTTATTTGCATTTAATGTGCAATTAATGTTTATTTAAAAGTTTTACTTTATTTATGTTCCCGCTCTTTCACTATGTTTTCACCCAAAATTTTGATACAGCTTGTTTAGTGATTAATATTATTATTTTTTTCTTAATTTTCATATTTGTTAATGTGATATGAAAAAAAAATTATCTTGTGATCTATATTTGCATTAAACATGTAAACAATTTTTATTTACTTTCTTTCATGTTTTGGTTAGAATTAAAGAGCAGGACTAATATATATATATTTTATTTATTCAGGTGAATGGAGGCTGGGGAAATTGGAGTGAATGGGGGAGTTGTTCAAGTTCTTGTGGTGCTGGATGGAAAAGAAGGACAAGGCGCTGCAACAATCCCCTTCCTGCAAATGAGGGTCTTGACTGCCCTGGTGAAACTTATGAGGATCACCCTTGTGAATCGGTGCCTTGTCCGATCAATGGAAATTGGTTTGTTCCTCTTTAACTATTGAACCTATTCAAGGCCCAGTATGGCCTGAAAGTATATATATATTTTTTTTTATAATGTGTTTTAAAAAATTGCAAAACTCAAAGAGCTTTTAATGAAGCATAAAACAGGAATTTTGATGAAGGGTTGCAAATTTTGATTTTTCAGGACTAATTTAAGTTTATTCTTGATGATAAAAAAGTAAAAGTTAATAGTCTAAAATAATTTGTATGAATAATTTTAATTACAAGTGAAACTTGCTGAAATACTGAGTTCAAGGAATTGAAATATTTCTTGAAACCATCCATCTGTGGTATCCAGCACAGAAGCCTTTTCTTTAGATCATTTTTTTTTTTTTTTTTAAATTTTTTTTTTTTAGGGGAGAGTGGTCTGACTGGAGTGAATGTTCAGCCAGCTGTGGTCTGAGCATGAAGATCAGAACACGTAGATGTAATAATCCTGCTCCTTCTCATGGTGGACTACCATGCCTTGGAAGAAGCAGAGATCCTGAATTTTGCAGAAAAAGAAGATGTCCAGGTGAGGAAGCTTTTAAAATTATTTATACAACTGTAATTTCTCAAAACTTAAACTCCCTTGCTCATTCCAGTAATTATATTAACTTTTTACCAAGGGAAAATTTTATGTTGAAAGTCCGATCACTTTTTTTATAATTCAATAAACTTAATTAAATGTCTAACAGGTACAGATTTTTATTTGATTTTTGACTTTGGCCACATCATTACTAATTTAACAGATTTCATTATTTATGAATATATTTAGAGACAGACTCTACCAAAATCTCTTTATGAAACAGTTTGGCTCCTCTAAATTAATTTTATTAAATAGTTAGTTCATTTCTCAAGCGGGACATCCCAATTTCACTCATAATATATTATTCAAAAGAATATAAATTCATGATAAATTAATTATACTTGAAATTTATTATTTTATATATAATTTTTTTTAAATTGAATGAGTATTTAAAAAATATATATAGCTGATGATCGACTTGGCTGGTCTTCATGGTCCCAGTGGAGTCCTTGCTCAGCTACTTGTGGAACTGGTATACAATGGAAATTTAGGACATGCTTACTGGAAGCTCATGGTGGTCAATGTACTCCGGCTTCTAAGCAACAAGTAAGTTATTTGCTTATTTTATTTTTATTATTATTATTTGTATAAATTGAAACCCTAAAAATCTTAGAATAATTAAACTCATTGATAGGATCCTTTACATGGACTACGCTTGAATTTAATCAGAATAATAGGCAGCAATATTAACAAATAAAATTAGATTCATTTTAGGAGTGTATTGAGCATCTCTCTATTAGATTTTGTCAGTCAACTTTCATCATTAATTATGTAGCTTTGGTATGAAAACTTATCAGGCTCTAAGATTAACTTTTTGTTTCAAATTTAATCAATTATTTTAGAATTATTAGATTTATTGATAAATAATTATATTTATTTCCTAATTCTTCTTTGTTGCCAGTTAAAATTCAGGGTAATCTATTTTTCAAAAGATTCATAACTTTTTTTAAGAATATAGTATAGCTTAATTGTGTGCAAATAGAGGATCAATATTTTTTCAATGTCTTTCATAAAATCTGGGATATGTTGAGTTTAATTAAATATTTCATTTATTTAAAAGAGCTGTACATGTTTCACTGTTTTATACTACTTAATTCCTCATACTTGAGCACTATACTCTACAAAGGCTCTAAATACTGTCAAATTACTATTGGGTATTTTTTTTAAATTCATTTTATCAACTGATCCCAATATTAGCTAACAATGTTTTCTATTATTAATATTAGTTAATATTTAATCATTAATTCATTAATATTTAATTTTAATTAATTAATTTTGATTTTTTTTATAATTAATAGTTAATGCAAAACTAGTTAAGATTAGGTATTGCCTGTATGGTTTAAAGAGAATTCGTAAGTACTTATTCTCACTAATATTTCAATTGGTTCTTTATTTTAGTTTAAGTTTTGTTTTTACTCATTTTTCCACCATTTCTAAAAATCGTAATATTATTATTATGATTATTATGTTCTTTTTTCAAAAGCTTGCAGATTATATCTTCAAACTTAAAGTATTAGGATCTGGAGCAAAAAAATCAGATCATAACATAAGATTTGGAGGTAAATTTGTTGACCGTCAAGTATTATGAAGGGAGGATTATCAGGAATTTGGTCTTGGTAGTTGAAGAATTAAAAACTAATTTGTAACCAAAAAAGTTTTTATTTTAGTCAACGTTTTAGCCAATACAATTTAGATTTTAATTCTTCATCTACCAAAACCTGATAATCCTCTCTTCGTAAGGTAGAAGATTTTTTCCATTTTATTTCTATTTCCTGTCTATTGTATCCTCTGATCATTCATAAAGGTGCAGAATAACTAGAGACTGGAATTGTGTCCCTCCTTCACCTCTAAGGACAAACCATAAAATTTGGTTAAGTCTGTCCATCAGACACTTTAATTATTATTAAATTTACTGTAAAAATATAAATAAATATGGAAATAAAAGAGTCTCTCCTAAACTGGGTGATTTTTCAGTTCCGATGATGGGATGGTAGATCACATAAGCCCTTAGCTGTATAATAAAGAATTTTGTGCGAAGAAAGGACTCATCAATTTGATACAACCTTTTATTTCTGGGCCAATCATGGTGGCACATTCCCCCCCCCCTTTTTTTGTTGTTGTCTATTATGACTGTTTTCTTCATATGTGAGATCATACCTAAAATTATTGGTCGGTTTTCCTTTTCTGGTCCTAATTTATAAGCATCTAATTAATCATTTACATACGCATCTTGTTTTCAAATCTACATCAGATCTTCCTAAAATGTTTTTAATCCCTTTTACAGTATTTTCCCCTTCCTCTTCATCTATTTCTATATCATGTTATTGAGTCAGTCATTCTTCATTAAAAAAGATTCAAATTATTATTTTTATTCCTATCCTATTGCTTTACTAATTCTATTTCAGTCAAGGCTTTGTAAAACTGCTATACCTTGCATAAGGAAGCGATATCCTAGGCATGCAGAATTAAAAATTGAAGGGGAATTAAATAATCAAAAAGTAGAAGAGAGTTTGGAAGCAGAGATAATCAATGATGAAAATGGAACTTCGACTTTTACCTTCTCCAAACATCTTCTTGGTAATGTAAGTATTCAGTTCTATTATTTTATGTTTCAAAGGTCCTTATTTAGTTTAAGTATTTCAAAATAAATGTTAGCATCCTACAAACAAACCTTATAAATGTCTTGGGTAAATTATTGTTTTATTTTTGACAAAACAAAATACTACTCTTAAAAGTCTTCCAGATGCTAACAAGATTATTTTTTTATTATTATTTTTACTTATATTTGTTTGGTCTAAATTTTTAGAATAGCCAGAATTTAATCATCTGTGCTATAAAAGTTGTTGATTAAAAGTAAGTTACTGGCAACAGGGTAATAGTCTAAGGTCCACTCCCTTTAGTAGTTGCTTGAAATAAGCTTGCAGATATTCAGTCAGGTGATATATTTACATGTAATATGTGAATAGACAAAGGTAAAAGATCCTGCATTCCCAAAAGAATTTTCAGCCTAGAATTTTGACAATTCTATCCCGCTATAGAACAACATATTGCAAGAAAATTGCACATAGATGAAATTAGCCATTATAAATTAGACAAAATTGTTCTCTCAGTTTTCATTCAGGAAATATGCTGCGCAGGGAGTGCAGTCTTACAGAAATAAAAAAAAAACACTACAGCTGCTCTGTAGAAAAAAGCTAAAATGATGGTATATGAAGATAAGTCAGAAAATATAGGAGGCTATAGATATAAGAACCCTTAATAAGGCTCCTTCAGAGGAAGAAAATACAGGAAAAGGGAAAATCTTAAAAAATTTTCAGAAGAGCTTTATGAATGCAAGGATCTTAGAAATTTCTTCCAAAAAGTTTGCAGGAGTAGGAAGCCATTCAAATCCTTCCTCTTCATGCCTATCTGTTCTGAAAATCTCCTGAGCATCGTGTGACATGTAATCAATGGAGAGGCCATTTCTCAAAACTTTTTACTGATAGTAACATGACACACCCAATGAAAACCCCCACTTTAAGCACAAGTGGAAGATAAATCTGAACAGCCAAGTGAAAAGGAAATTCCAGATGCCCTGTGTAAGCTAAGAGACCATTAGGCCCCTGGGTATGACCAAATCTTAGCTTCTAATACAGAGGAAATGAGTTATTGTGGGCCCTTCAGAACTACTACTAGCTATCTAGAAAGATGATCCCCTAAGCATGGGCAAAGTCATTAATAGTGCCAGTTCTCAAGAAGGATGACACATCTTTTAAGGCTCTCTATGAAGGATGTGAGAGTCAGTGAAGTACTGTCCAAAGAATTCTTCTGCACTAAAGGATTAAGGCTTGAAAATGCACTTACCTGTCTAATTTTTATTATGGCGAAGACAGTAAGAAGCTCTGGTATTTAGGTTGGCATACCAATTGGTCAAGTCAATTCAATGCTTTACCTACACAGGAGAGATCAATGTAGTGGAGTGTTTCCTTTGAGTTATCAGGGAAACATTCTTACCTTTCTTGGATCACTCAGGGATTTGACTTGAGGGAGTGATGTATATATGTGAGTGTGTGTATGTGTACAGAGAGATAGTGATTGACTATAATTTTTGGTATCTAATAGGTCAATTTAGAGAAAAATATCAATAAAATTTTCAAGAAAAAATATGTCATATTCCTTTACGATTTAGCTTAGTTTTAAGAGCCCTTGACTCTTATCTTTACTAATAACATAAAAAGAAAAAAATGGTGAAAAATAAGAAGTTCAGAAATGCATTATTTTTACATTTGTTTTACAGTGTCTTCTATAACAGTACTAAGTGATTTCTATCCAGACAAAGCAGTATTAAAGGTTCATAGTGTTATTAATATTTATAGTGTCTAATGAAGTACATTACAACTTTTTTCTTCAGTAAATTGTATAATGATAATAATTTACTTAAGAAATCGTATTAATCTTTAGCTTAAGCAAGTATGAGTGTGTATGTATTACCATGATCTATTTGTAGTACAGTGCCTACTAAACATAATGTTTACAGGTTGGTATTTTAATGGGATTTCTTGATCTTGTAAAGTGCTCTTATTTACTCTACTAAGAAAAGTAAACATTACTGACAAAGCATTGTGGAGATAATTATACATGTTGTAGAGAATATTATAAAAAATTTAGAAAAGCAATGCAGAAATTACTAAAATATTCATTGTTTATTTATTCTTTAAGAATACTTGTTTCCCAAATTCTAAATAAGTTGTGCAATTTTAGGAAACATTTTCTTACTTACCATTCACTATGGGCCCATTATCATGGCTTTTTGCACAAGAAGATGATAAAGCTAAAAATGGATTTTCTTTAACAAATGGGAGTTTTCATGAAAAATCAACTTATTACTTTTCTACTGGTAAGTTTTGCTACACTTGTAGACTTATTTTGAATATATCATGCTTAGTATATGAACATTCCATAACACCCTGTAGGTTGCTATTGTTCACGGTATGGAGTACAAAACATTTTCCATATCCTGACTTTTATGAATGAAGAATTGCCTTGCTCATATAAATCAAAAAGTTTTCTCACATACTGGGCTTGAACCAATCCAAAATTTAAGCAACACACTTACCAACAAAGGATTTGGATCAGGTTGGAATCTTCACTCATCTGAATGACTTAATGCTTTCAAAATTTGTAAAAAAGAAAACAAATTGCTATGTTGGTTAATTTATGAAGAAAAAGTAATTCTTATCTTGAAGTAGTGGTCATTATGAAGAGACTTATCCCATAGAGTAGATTTATGTTTATTTTTTAATTACTTGAAGAAGCTCATTTCTATTTTTCATCTTTATGGTAATTTATTTATAAATTTGATGAAAAGTAAGATGAGTCTGCCGGTAGTTGCCACAACATGGAGTCACTTAAGGGCTAAGAGGAGGCAGCCTCTCCACCTGACTTAGGGTAGTGTGCTGAAATCCTATACAAAGTCAAGTTGGACTGAGCTAACCGAAGAGCTATGAAATACTACTTGTCATTAAACTTGGATCATGTAAAACCATGGATCTTTACTGTAGCTCTTAACAACATTATGGGCATGGTGGTCTTGAGCCAAATGTCTTAGTTTCAATATTCACAGTGAACAGTTAAATAGTTTCTGTCTGTACGATCAAAGAATTTCTAGTGTGCACCAAGCCCTATTTATGTACCATTCTTCAATGATGGGAAAAAATCTGGCAACCAGAACCACCAGTGCCCACTGATCATCTTCTGGCATGTGTTTCCCCCTTTTACTTTTACAGCCCCATAGCATCTATAGATCAATCAGTAAAGGTAAAAATTCATTTAAAGATGTTACTTCCTACAGAAAAATCACATGCCCTCCTAGGGACCTGTAGTACTAAAGGGACTGGTTTATTTCTTTCTTAATACAATTGGACTTGTCTAAAAGAGGCATTTCTACAATCCAGGAATTATTGTTAATGTGGAAGGGCCATTGAATAAGAAATTCCACTATCACAGTGCCTATTACAGTTATGATGATCACCTGTGTATGATATAAACCAGATTTATCATCAACAATTAATTATCCCAGCTCGTTAATGATTTTACTCCTTTAAGTTTCAGATTATATTACCTCAGAATGAAAGAACTTATAAGTGTACGTACCCCCACAAAGTCAGCTGAAGAAAAAGAAAGAGTTTCTGTACATAATGATAAAGTTGCAATTGCACTAGTTGAATAAGATAGTTGTGGTCTGGCAACTTCCGATTTACTTCATAATTCTGCACTTTAACTGTAGATAACATTGGGGAACAATTTGAAACTCAATTTCTGTTAAGTTAGATTTTATAGCTTTTTTTTACTGAATTAGGCATGCTGGTTTCAAAACTGTTTTAGTTTTCTTTTATCACGTCACGTTCTGTTTCTGTGTGGGTGGGGCACATGCTGGTCTAGACCTGCCTGTTTAGTTACGTCTGTTATACTGTGGTGAAACGTTGTGTGTCGGTATGCAGTATAAATAAAGTATTTTGTTACGGAAGTGTACAGAACTACATAGTGTGTTTGAACTGAAACGTTTCCTTATGGCTACCTCTGCTCCTACACGTCAAAAGTACGAAAACAGCCCTGATTCATTTTGTTATATATGTGGCAGTTTTACCATTCCCAGTCAAAGGATAAACATCAGTACATTTATCAGACAAGCATATTTTGCCTATTTTAAAGTGAAACTTGGTGATCAAGATAAAGCATGGGCACCTCCAAGCAATCAAACACCAAGCATGGGGTTTATGAGTGTGGACCAAGGGAACACGTGCTAATCTATAATTGGGCGCGAGCCCAAAGATCATTCAAGTGATTGTTTCGTATAGTGAAAACATCAGGAGATAACAAGATAAACAAATGTAAAATAGAGTATCCTAGTTTACAATCAGCTATAAACCCAGTACCACATTCAGCCCAAGTCCCCGTGCCATTTTCAATGAATTTCCCTCTTTCGAAGAAGGGGAATGCGGATATGGTGCAGATGAAAGCGACTCCAACGATGAAGGTTTCGACATTAAAGATGACTCCGTACGTAAGGGATTCATCTCCGAACAACAAGAGCTAATTGATTTGGTACGAAATTTGGGACTATCCATAAAAGCTTCAGAGCTCTTAGCATCACGACTCAATATGAATAACTTGTTTGAAAAGGGAGCCAAAGTATCCTATTTTCGAACATGAGAAAGAGCATTTCTGCAATACTTTCAACGTGATGGTGGATTTGTGTTTTGCCCTAATGTAAGTGGTTTAATGGAAGAATTGGGAATTTCGAACTATGATGCAACTGACTGGCGCCTGTTTATAGATAGCTCAAAGCACAGCTTGAAGTGTGTTCTCCTCCACAATGGAAATTTATTTGGTTCAGTTCAAATTGGCCATTCAGTTTGTTTGCGTGAAGAATATGACACCATAAAGAAAGTTATTGCTCTGTTGCAATATCACATGCACCAATGGATCATTTGTGTTGACCTTAAAATGGTCTGCTTCTTACTTCAAGGTAGATTCACAAAGTATCCCTGCTTTTTGTGTAAGTGGGACGGCAGAGTTCGTGCGCAATATTGAGTGCAGTGGAATTTGCCGCCAAGATCGGACCTGAGACCAGGTGATCCAAACATCGTGCATCAGCCACTTGTCGACAGGAAGAACATTATATTATATACCTCTGCATATAAAATTGGGTCTCATGAAGCAATTCATTAAAGCTTTGCCAACTGAAGGAGACTGTTTCAAGTATCTCGTGTCGAAATTTCCTAGCCTGTCATTTAAAAAGATAAAGGCCGGTGTTTTTTATGGTCCACAGATTCGACAGCTTCTTGCAGATGAACATTTCGTGGTAACAATGTCAGAAATTGAAAAGAATGCTTCATTGGCATTCAAAAACATTGTTAAAGACTTTCTTGGAAAACTTCCAAAAGCTAGGTTGCAACTTGAGGATTAAATTGCATTTTTTACACAGCCACCTTGTTAATTTCCCGGACAATCTTGGTGCAGTGAGTGATGAGCACGCAGGGTGAGCGTTTCCATCAAGATTTGAGGGTCATGGAAGCAAGGTATCAAGATAGATGGGACATACATTTGATGGCTGACTATTGTTGGAGCATCAAACGCGAATGTACAAAAACTAAACACTCCAGAAAAAGCTACAAACACAAATTTTTATGTTAATTATTAAGTATTGTTCATTAATAAAACAATTGTATATGTTCACGTAGGCTTTGACGGTCGTCAGATGTATTTACCGTTTCTTCTTCCGGGTTGGACCCTGTCAAGTTGTTGATAGTTGCCGAGCTTTTGCACATCATGTTATGGCTTCTTCAGGGCTGAAAAGAGAATGAGAGCTGTTTTTTAAATCCAGGTGGTATATAAATACCATGTTTTATACACCAGTTATTGTTAACTGAATTATTGCAGTTAATAGTTACTATGAAATATTGCCTAAGTATATTGCTGACTCAGTGCTATAGTGAAAAAGGTTTACTCTTATTTAATGAATTATATGGTGTATAATCCCGGTGCGGTCCGGTCCTTGGGCGAAGCCTGCTTTCCCATTGGTTGATACTGTGTTCTGGCGAAGTTCTGATTCTCTCAACAACATATGTGAAGGCTCTCTAAAGAAAACTGTTGTTAACCTCACGAATGAAAAATTTCCCAGAGAGACACTTCAGGTTCTACAGAAAGGCTTCAACTACGCCATCGCCCCACGCCGGATTTCTACAGAGAAAATTATAACAAGCGTCGAAGCTTGTATCATGAACCTTGAACTAGAAGCAGCTGAAACAATCCGTCAGGACGTCAGTCATGCTCTAAGGAAAGCTAAGCCACCCAAGCCGAAACTCAGCAAAGAAGAATACAAGGCACTAAACGACCTGAAGAAACGTGAGGACTTGGTCATCACCCCGGCCGATAAGGGCAACGCCACCGTTATCATGAAGAAAGAAGACTACCTGAAGAAGAAGCAGGCACTCCTCGATGACGACACCTACAAGAAGCTTGAGAAAGATCCTACAAAGACCATCAACCAGCAGGTCATCTCCATAATCAACTCAAACAACGACGAACTGGTGAAGAGGAAGTCACTCAAGATATAAGACCCCGTCCCACCAAGACTCTATGGACAGCCAAAAATACACAAAGAATGCATACCAATGAGGCCCATCGTCTCGACTATCGGCTCACCAACATACAACATACAAGCGAAGTACATCACAAAGAAACTGAAGCCTCATATTGGTAACACTGAACACCACATTAGGAACTCCAAACACTTCATCAGCATTATTCAAGACATCAGAATCGAAGCACATGACATCCTCGTTAGCTTCGATGTGAAGTCCCTCTTCACCAAGGTCCCCGTTGAAGAAACTCTGAACCTGATGAAGAACCTCCTCACGGAAGAAGAATTTAGTCTGGCCAAGTTAAGTCTCCAATCGACCTACTTCCTCTACAACGGCAAATACTACTCACAACTTGAAGGAGCACCCATGGGATCACCACTAAGTCCACTTGCAGCCAACCTGTACATGGAAGACTTCGAACGGAGAGCTCTCGAATCTGCACCACAAGCACCGGTCTGCTGGTATCGGTACGTCGACGATACGTTTGTCATCTGGAGACACGGCCGAGACTCGCTGGAAGGGTTCCTTCAACACTTGAACAACATGCACAAGAACATCCAGTTCACCATGGAACTCGAAGAAGAAGGAAGACTACCTGGACGTACTCGTAACATAGAAGGATCACCTCTTGAGCCACTCAATCTACAGGAAACCCACCCACATCGACAGATACCTACATGCCACTTCACACCACCACCCCGCTCAGAAGGAAGGAGTCATCAACACTCTAATCAACAGAGCAGAGATACTCTCAGAACCAGCCCAACTGCCGAAAGAAAGAAGACACTTGAAGACCTCCTTCATGAAGAATGGCTACGACCGCAACACTGTAGACAAGATCCAGAGGAAGAGAAATGGGCAGCGCTACAAGGAAGAGCAAGAAGCCGAAGAATTCCGAGGACAAGTGACCATCCCCTACGTCAAAGGGACAACAGAGAAGATCGCCCGAATACTCAAAAATCACAAGATAAGAACAACGTTCAGCACGGACAGAAAAATAACAGACATCCTTCCGAAACCTAAGGATAAACTTGGACTTCGGACTCCAGGAATTTACAAGATTCCCTTCTCCTGCAGAACTGCTTACATCGGTGAAACCGGAAGGACGATAGACACACGCCTCAAAGAACACATCGCAGACATCAAACACGGACTCACGGAGAGGTCAGCTCTAGCAGAACACTTCGCCAACACCACATCAAATTCGAAGATGCTTCAATACTGGCCCGGGAAAACTACTATCGACGGACCATCAGAGAAGCCATCGAAATAACCAAGAATACGAAAAATATCAACAGGGAAGACGGATACAGACTCAGCAAAACTGGAAACCAGCGCTAATCGACAAGAAGATCCAACCAATCAGTGACCAGCTACCTGACTACTCCAGAGACCAGCCGACAGAACACAGTATAAACCAATGAGAAGGCAGGCTTTGCCCAAGGATCGGACCGCGCCGGGATTATACACCACCTGGTGTATAAAACATGGTATTTATATACCACTTGGATTTAAAAAACAGCTCTCATTCTCTATTCAGCCCTGAAGAAGCCATCATATGATGTGCGAAAGCTCGGCAACTATCAACAACTTGACCCGGTCCAACCTGGAAGAAGAAACGGTAAATACAATTTTATATGTATGAACAAGATTTAACATATATTAAATGTTTTGTAAACTGTATATTTCGTAAGTTTTTATTTATTGTTCTTTTAAATGTATGATTTTTATGATTTCTGAGGATATCCTGTAGTTTAAAAAGTTGACGTGATAGACAAAATCTTAGGTTATTTACAGATTCAGACGCCAAGATTTAGTGAAAAACAGTGTCAAATCTAACCCAACAAGAAATGCATTTCCCAGTGTAAAATTATTTAATAATCCTAACTCAACTTTCCTTTTGGTTATACTTTAAAACCATGTTTTTTGGTCTTTTTACCATTTTAAATCCTCAAACAATTTGGAGCTTGGTTAAAATTTGTGTTTATCTTAACAAAATATACATTTCATGTCAATCCCTTATCACAAGGGATAGAGATTGAGTAAAATGTTAACAATTATTGAGAGGGAATAGAAAATAAAAAACTATCTGTCCCAGCCAGGAATCGAACCTGGATCTCCTGCTGTCCGGGCCGGTGTACTTTCCAGTTATACTACCAGGACTTGTTAGTTGTCTTATTCCATTCCCTCTACATAGCGAGAATCTACCCTACGAGAAAGGCGAGAACTTCGTCTTGTACTCAAGGAAGCTGACATTGTCATACANTTCCCAGCTTAGTCTTATGCTTCTCTTTTTTTCTCAGTTCCTCATTCAACAATTAAGTTATTCTGTCTTGGTTATATTCACTACCACAAACTTTGCTGTCCGTAAGTTACATAAGTAGGTAAGTTAGATTCCTTCCAATAATACTTTCTTCTTATCCACTACTCTCATTCTTTTCTATTTGGCTTCTAAAACAGTGAAGAGAACCGTAAGTAAATTTTTTAGATGGTTGCCAGAAAAAATAAGTGGAAAATTCTTTCAAGAAAATTATCAATAATTAATAATATTAATTTTGAAATTAGTAACCAATTAATGTTAAATAAACCTTCTATCACACCTAATCAAAATGTTTCCTATTCAAGCAATGAATGTAACCAGTTTCTTATTTATTCTTAATAGAGACATTAAGAAATTTAATCTTAAATCCCCAGAGTTTCAAACAATTTACTCTCTTGCTTTAATTCTCTGATCCATTCCTATAATTCACTCTCCTAGGTTGAAAAATTGTAATATCTGATAACTTTCTCAGATAATGATCTTACAAAGATCGCTTTCATCTGAAGCTATGTGAATCCATTTAGTTAATTGCTGTCTAACTTTTAAAGAAAAAAAAATACCACCCTCTTTCCCTCCCCTCCCCTCCCCACCCAAAAAATAAAATAAAAGACTTCATTTCTAAGAAATAATTTTGAAGATTTATAGTGCTCATAATAAGTATAATCTTTATTTTTAAACAAGCAATTACAATTTTATTATTGTTTCCACTTAACTCAAAATCAAGAATCTTTCAAGTCTTAAGATAGTTTTTTAAAAGATTTATTTTATTTATTCATTTTTTATCCTGATTACTATTCCATAGAAGTTTTTTACTTCTCAGAGAAATCTAGGAAATGTGGCCTGTGATATACAGTTATATAGGGTTGGGGAAAAAGTAATTTTGGTTTTTTTTTCAATTTTTTTAAAACAACTTTGTTGGGTTACAGGTTGAAACATTGGAAAAACTATTATACATAAAATACTTTTAATGAGTTTAACATGCTCAAACATAACATAATGCAGGCTATTCAACAATGCATATATGCATCTAAAGAGATAATAACAAACATTCTAAATCTTGATATCACTCCAACACTTCCCCTAGATGTAGTTTTCTTTCTATTCTACAGAAAATTCTACAGAATTTTACAATCATTCCTGAGGTTGAATTCCCTGAGTGTCAACATCATCATAAGCTTCAGTTCCATAGTTGTCACCAGGATGATACAGGATTTCATAGTTGTAGGTTCCCTAAGGTATCTAAAAATCCTATTGTTCATGAGCCAGTGCTTCTTCAAAGGTCTGGATAAATGCTGTGATAATGTGTTGACTCTGGTCTCCTGGTCTTGTTACATTTGCTTAGTAGAGCAAACTACCAATTGCTTCATGATAAGGAAAGTGGTTATTTAATCCACTAATTCAATAGGTGTCTCATCTCAAATCATACCTTTATCTAATGTTGTTGATACTGGATTGCTATTTTCCATCTCGAATTTCTAAAATTTTTAAAGCACATTGTTTTTATGAGATAAAAATGGAACCATCCTTTAGCCGATCGATTTCAAGTCCAAGAAAATTACTTACTTTTAACTAAAATTCTTCTTCAAGGACTTTAAAAAGCCTGTCAAAATCTTGATAATTCTTATAAATGACTAATATGTTTTCCAAATGCAGCAAAAGGAACAAATTTTTAACTTTTGAAATGAACATGGATCTGAATCACTAACCATTAAATTATACATCATTAAAATATTCATAAAGTGATAGTTCCAGCTTTAGGGTGATTGTTCCATAAAGCCCTTTTAAAAGTATACAGACTCTCCCTGATTGGTCATCGAAACCTTCTGGCTTTTGCATTTATAACTCTTCTTTTAGATTAGCATTTAGGAAGGCAGTCTTCATGTCAAACTGAAAAATATAAATTTGTACAAGCTGCAAAACTAATTAATGTTCTTAAAGTGTCCCAACAAGCCAAAATGTTTCTAAGTAGTCAGAATTGTACTTTTGTTAAAAGCCTTTTTCAACTAGAGGAGCTGTAGTAGGAGTACTAAGTAGAGAAGCACAGTAAGAATCAACAGTACCATTTCTATTTAATGTTTTCCTGAATGCCTATTTTTTTTTTCAATGAGGTTCTTACCATTTGAGATTTCAGTCAAAACAAAAACTTAGTTGTCTATTCATCCTCCATCGCTGACTTCCATTTGGCTGCATCAGGTGACTACTGCTTCCTTGAAGTTCAATGAGTCATCTGCAACAGTCAAAAACGAATATTTGTCTGGCTTTCTTTGCATGGAACAATCACACAGTTTCTTTTTTGATGATCTTCCTTAGAATGTCCCTGCTTTAACACTTGTTTGTTTGTCCAATTCAGCCATATCCTCAATAGTAAATCCCTAAAAAACCTCTTCTTCTGTTTCAACAATTCTGGTTAATAGTTATGGTTCATTCCTTTCCAGGTTAATATTTATCTCATTATTAAAACATTCAGTGTTTCTTGTAGCATTTTTTCTTCAAAAATATTAAATACACAGCCATCAATGCAGTTTCTGCCTAATATGTCTTAAGGCGACCGGAATCCTGAAGCAAACAAGCCTTTTTTGTTCAATGCATAATTCTGTTTTCATGTTCCACATATCATTGAATTTTATAAAAATGGTAGTTTTAATATTCATTGTAACTACTTAAGAAGTAGTAGCTGGTTTAAAAGATCAATTTCATACATTCCAGTTACCCAGCAAAAATAAATTGAAATTACAAAATCTTTTTAAAGTAATTGCAGTTATAGTTAACTGTATTATTGCAGTTAATAGTTAGTTACTATGAAATATTGCCTAAGTATATTGCTGACTCAGTGCTATAGTGAAAAAGGTTTACTCTTATTTAAAGAAACCAATTATTGAATATTCTAATATTTTTATTCACACAGGAGAAGAAATGGAAATGCAGAGTGATGCACAAAATAGTGATAGTAAAGACATATTAAAGCTAGATATAAAGCTTAAGGGAAATACTCCTACTTCTCCTGTTGCTAGTATAGTAATTGACCCTTATGCTGGTAAGTTTTTTTATTTGTTTTTCACTCTACTACAGACTTTGTTAATTTAAGGATGCAGATTACTATTTTTTTTTAATTTATTTACTTTACACAGTACAAGATTATTTATATCAGCTTCTGGCAATATTCTATGTTGTCAAATCATGATATGGCTGATAATGCCTTATGCCTTTTTAGATATCCTGAGGAAATTCGCGAGCCCTAGTGAATGCTTAAATTTCCTTTTTAGATTGTGGCTCCAATTTTGTGGGCTTTAAAAAGAAAAAAAAAAACGTGTATAGAGAGGTTTAATCCTATTGTTAAATATTTAGCAATGTCTTTCAGATTTAATTTCAATTTTTTTTTTTTTTTTTTTTTTTTTTTCTACCTGCTGCCAATATTCAAAATTTTCCCTTGGCTTACTTGAACTTAAACACCACATACAATTGTTAACTACAGTCAGTTTTTTGGAACTTCTCTCTATAGCTGTTTGCTGATGTGAAACTCATTTAGCTTTCTTGAGCTATCTGTATGGTTTAACTGTCCTCTTTATTTTTTTATGTAATTTCAATCAACCTCAAAATTTTGTTTTTGACTTATATTTGTTATTACTTCTTTTTCCCAGCTTAGTCTTATGCTTCTCTTTTTTTCTCAGTTCCTCATTCAACAATTAAGTTATTCTGTCTTGGTTATATTCACTACCACAAACTTTGCTGTCCGTAAGTTACATAAGTAGGTAAGTTAGATTCCTTCCAATAATACTTTCTTCTTATCCACTACTCTCATTCTTTTCTATTTGGCTTCTAAAACAGTGAAGAGAACCGTAAGTAAATTTTTTAGATGGTTGCCAGAAAAAATAAGTGGAAAATTCTTTCAAGAAAATTATCAATAATTAATAATATTAATTTTGAAATTAGTAACCAATTAATGTTAAATAAACCTTCTATCACACCTAATCAAAATGTTTCCTATTCAAGCAATGAATGTAACCAGTTTCTTATTTATTCTTAATAGAGACATTAAGAAATTTAATCTTAAATCCCCAGAGTTTCAAACAATTTACTCTCTTGCTTTAATTCTCTGATCCATTCCTATAATTCACTCTCCTAGGTTGAAAAATTGTAATATCTGATAACTTTCTCAGATAATGATCTTACAAAGATCGCTTTCATCTGAAGCTATGTGAATCCATTTAGTTAATTGCTGTCTAACTTTTAAAGAAAAAAAAATACCACCCTCTTTCCCTCCCCTCCCCTCCCCACCCAAAAAATAAAATAAAAGACTTCATTTCTAAGAAATAATTTTGAAGATTTATAGTGCTCATAATAAGTATAATCTTTATTTTTAAACAAGCAATTACAATTTTATTATTGTTTCCACTTAACTCAAAATCAAGAATCTTTCAAGTCTTAAGATAGTTTTTTAAAAGATTTATTTTATTTATTCATTTTTTATCCTGATTACTATTCCATAGAAGTTTTTTACTTCTCAGAGAAATCTAGGAAATGTGGCCTGTGATATACAGTTATATAGGGTTGGGGAAAAAGTAATTTTGGTTTTTTTTTCAATTTTTTTAAAACAACTTTGTTGGGTTACAGGTTGAAACATTGGAAAAACTATTATACATAAAATACTTTTAATGAGTTTAACATGCTCAAACATAACATAATGCAGGCTATTCAACAATGCATATATGCATCTAAAGAGATAATAACAAACATTCTAAATCTTGATATCACTCCAACACTTCCCCTAGATGTAGTTTTCTTTCTATTCTACAGAAAATTCTACAGAATTTTACAATCATTCCTGAGGTTGAATTCCCTGAGTGTCAACATCATCATAAGCTTCAGTTCCATAGTTGTCACCAGGATGATACAGGATTTCATAGTTGTAGGTTCCCTAAGGTATCTAAAAATCCTATTGTTCATGAGCCAGTGCTTCTTCAAAGGTCTGGATAAATGCTGTGATAATGTGTTGACTCTGGTCTCCTGGTCTTGTTACATTTGCTTAGTAGAGCAAACTACCAATTGCTTCATGATAAGGAAAGTGGTTATTTAATCCACTAATTCAATAGGTGTCTCATCTCAAATCATACCTTTATCTAATGTTGTTGATACTGGATTGCTATTTTCCATCTCGAATTTCTAAAATTTTTAAAGCACATTGTTTTTATGAGATAAAAATGGAACCATCCTTTAGCCGATCGATTTCAAGTCCAAGAAAATTACTTACTTTTAACTAAAATTCTTCTTCAAGGACTTTAAAAAGCCTGTCAAAATCTTGATAATTCTTATAAATGACTAATATGTTTTCCAAATGCAGCAAAAGGAACAAATTTTTAACTTTTGAAATGAACATGGATCTGAATCACTAACCATTAAATTATACATCATTAAAATATTCATAAAGTGATAGTTCCAGCTTTAGGGTGATTGTTCCATAAAGCCCTTTTAAAAGTATACAGACTCTCCCTGATTGGTCATCGAAACCTTCTGGCTTTTGCATTTATAACTCTTCTTTTAGATTAGCATTTAGGAAGGCAGTCTTCATGTCAAACTGAAAAATATAAATTTGTACAAGCTGCAAAACTAATTAATGTTCTTAAAGTGTCCCAACAAGCCAAAATGTTTCTAAGTAGTCAGAATTGTACTTTTGTTAAAAGCCTTTTTCAACTAGAGGAGCTGTAGTAGGAGTACTAAGTAGAGAAGCACAGTAAGAATCAACAGTACCATTTCTATTTAATGTTTTCCTGAATGCCTATTTTTTTTTTCAATGAGGTTCTTACCATTTGAGATTTCAGTCAAAACAAAAACTTAGTTGTCTATTCATCCTCCATCGCTGACTTCCATTTGGCTGCATCAGGTGACTACTGCTTCCTTGAAGTTCAATGAGTCATCTGCAACAGTCAAAAACGAATATTTGTCTGGCTTTCTTTGCATGGAACAATCACACAGTTTCTTTTTTGATGATCTTCCTTAGAATGTCCCTGCTTTAACACTTGTTTGTTTGTCCAATTCAGCCATATCCTCAATAGTAAATCCCTAAAAAACCTCTTCTTCTGTTTCAACAATTCTGGTTAATAGTTATGGTTCATTCCTTTCCAGGTTAATATTTATCTCATTATTAAAACATTCAGTGTTTCTTGTAGCATTTTTTCTTCAAAAATATTAAATACACAGCCATCAATGCAGTTTCTGCCTAATATGTCTTAAGGCGACCGGAATCCTGAAGCAAACAAGCCTTTTTTGTTCAATGCATAATTCTGTTTTCATGTTCCACATATCCTTTTGTTGAGACAAGTATGGAACTCTTGTCTAGTGCCGGATATTTCTAGCTTTAAGAATATTAGAAAATTTATAATAATATAATAATATTTATAATAATATCAATAGATATTTACTTTACCATTATCAGAAAGAAGACACTTGAGTTTTGGCTGACTTGACTCTCCATCAGTTTACAGTATTTTTCAAACACTTCAGAAACTTGTTCTTGGTTCTTCAAAAAGTAAATACAAGTGAACCTCGAATAATCATCCACTAATATAAAGGTGTATCTACTTCCGCCAGTGGACACAGTTTCTGTAGGATCACACAGCTAATAACTTACAAGCTCTAGGGGCTTCTTAGCTCAAAACTTACTCTTCTTAAATTACCATTTACCAGTGAGCTTGTTTAGTAAATATGCATATTTTGCATTTTATATCAGAAGTCAGTAAACTGTCGACTCCATTGACTATGTCTTTTAAAGATGCATATTCTTTCTGCTCAGTTAACCTAAGCGCCTATGCCACAATTTCTCTGGGCTTGTAACAGCATAAACATTTTTTGTTCTTCAAAAGTCACTGTGATCAACTTATAAATACCATTGTCAGGAGAAGCCAAGGCAATCTGTTCTCCACATGTGTTAAAAACTTTTCCCCCACTTTTGTCTAATATAATTTTATTTCCCTTCTCGGCCATTTTACTGACAGAAAAATTATTTTTTATACTTATGAATATTTAGATTTAACATTTAAAAAAAAAATATCCTCTTATATAGCTACTTAATACACCAAAGCATTTTGTGCTTTTTCTAATACATCTCTTTCCTCAGTGTTTCCTTTGCTTCATCATTCATTAGTGATTGTTACTCTTAGAATTAAGAAAGTAATTTAGGATTGTCCTCATCTACAGTGTTGTCTTCTAGGGGGATTTTAATTTTATGAGAACTNTATTCATATTCAATATCTGGTGTGTGTGTGTGTGTGTGTGTGTGTGTGTGTGTGTGTGTGTGTGTGTGTGTGCGTGTGTGTGTGTTTAGCAGAATATTGAAGCAGATATTGAATTTGTTAGATTTTATTTCGGAAATATGTGGAGAGAAAGTTTGTGATGTATACTACAGTGGCTGCAGAAAGAGGATAGAAAGCTAGTCTTATGGTAGCTACTTGGTTCCTAGGCTCCGTGCTTCACGGGGGGGGGCCATTTGCTCTGTCCCCTGGCAGATCGCTCTAGCCTCACAGAGTTTGTGGTATCACACAGCTAATAACTTACAAGCTCTAGGGGCTTCTTAGCTCAATACTTACTCTTCTTAAATGGTAAGCAAGCTTGTTTACTAAATATGCATATTTCGCATTTTATATCAGAAGTGTCTGAACTGTCGACTCCATTGGCTATGTCTTTTAAAGATGCATATTCTTTCTGCATTCCTGAGGCTAGGCTGCCTCTCTAGTTGCTGCTACTGTGCTTTAGTGAGTTGAGTCGTAGAGGATTTGAGATGAAATTAGGGAGATAAGGACTAGGAGAGATAGTGAGGGAAGAAGAGGGGGCCCGTGCTGAGCATACTCAGCTGAGCACTTCACGGTCGGCCTCGGAGGAGGGCTCAGCTTACAGAGTTATCTGCCAGCCACATCCTCTGGTCTGCCACCAGGCTGATGTACTGTTGTATTAGGACGTTAAATAGGAGTCTAACTTAAATGGCAACATTAAATGCTGCCACCAGGGGGGAAAAATAATGGCCCTTCCCAATCCTATATAGATAAATGTGAGGACAGTTAAAAAAAAAAAAGATTTAAACTAAATAATTTATGTGAATTAATAATTAACAATTAACTCTAGATTGAACATCCTCTAAGATGATTTAGCTGCTTGAGATCATGTCCAAAAAGTTATTTCTCTCAGGGGATCAAAAGTCTTATGTTAAATCAAATCAAATAATTAAGACCAAAAAGTAATTAGTAAGATCTTAGAGATTTAGAGTAGTTAAAATTAGATTTAGGAATTCGCACTTTCAAATGTTTATGTGAGAGTTTGTCATGGAATAGCTGCTCCCAGATTGGTGAACCGGTGGATCAAGACTGACTTGGTTGCCTGCCTCGAAGTACAGATATCTTATTGGCCTTAACTGTGTTGTTAAGGGACTTCCCTTTTGGAGGGAGAAATACAATCACTGGGAAAGTAATTAAGAAAGAGCCTTTTTGGTAAACTTATCTCGATTCTAATAATGGTTCTCAGTGAAATCCCTAATAGGAAATGATTGACTGCTTCAAAGGACAGATATCTTATCGGTCCTTACTAAGTCGTTAATGCTAAATAATGGCAGCTATTCCAACAGTACGTTACTTCTCGCCACCCTCAGCCTCTGAGGCTGATGGTTAGGTAATAATGGGCATCTTGAAAGTTTGAGGGTTTAGATATGGTTACATCAAGTATCTATTATTATATTATTGTTTGTTATTACATAAAATTTAATAAGAGGTAAAATTATTGGAAAATGTTTATTGCTAAATTTTCTATTCAATAATTGTTAGTTTTTGTTAGTTAAATATCAGGTGTATATAAAGCGGCATATGATTAAAATGAATGCTTTATGAAAAGTGAGTGTAAGAAAGTATTTAAAAAATAAATAAACAAGTAAATAAAAATTGATCTAAGAAAAAAAATAAAGAGGAAAAAAAATTTTCCATTCTTCGGAAACCATTCTTCTTCCATTCTTTGGTGGCTTGATTTTATTTTGTTTCAGGATGGAAATTGGGTACATTAAATTTCTTTCTGTTAATTGTCTTTTGATATCCAATTTCATGTAAATTTTTGAAAATAGTTTTATGATTAATGCTCAGTTACCAAGCAAAGTGCCTCAATTATTTTTAAAATTTCACAGATTTTTCAACAATTAGCTGACCAAGTCAAGGTTCATAATTTTCATAAATAATACTGGAGCAAAAAAAATTGTAACAATTCTGGAATGCTTAACATTTATTAATTTAAACACTGCACAATGTTCAGTTTTTTTAAAAAGTAAAAAAGCAAAAATTGATAAAAATGACCTTCAATAATCTCTGTTTTCTAAGCAAAATAACTTTTGACGAGTTGATGGACAAAACTTTTTGTAGAATAGGATGCTCTCTGGGCTTATCTTTTCAATTGCTTTGTAGTATATCTTCACTGAATAAGGATTACAAGGAATAATGGACTTTAATGCCACCTTTTGTGAAAAAGCAAAATTACTTTTTCCCCAACCTATCTGTTCTATTCAAATTATTATTTATTTGTTTCTCTAGAGGACATTGTGCAAAGAGAGCGTGATAAAATAACAACTTCTTCAAATGTGAGTCTCAATACTGGAGGTAGAAATTTTCCAGTATCTGTGAGAAAGACTGTTCAGTTTTCCAGCGATAGACTCCCTAGAATGTAAGTAATGCTTTGAATGAGGACGAATTGTTAATTTTTAATGTTGATTGTTTATCAAAAAAAATTTCATTCACTGATATACTCCCCTAATAAATAAATAAATATTACCTTGTGCATTAGAGTAGTATATAAGTAAAAATTTATAATATTAATAAATAATTAGGGTAAAATTTATATCATATTTCAGACTAACATAATAGTAGTATGTTACTATATTAATTTAAAATGAATGAAAGCAAGAAGATATTTTGAAGGAAACCTTAAATAAAAATAAAAAAATTCTTTGGAACTATTGACTAATTTTTTTTTAAATAAAATAAAACTTTATTAGTAATTACATTCTACATATTTTTGCTTCTTGGAATGTCCTGTTTAATATTCCGCGATGCCAGACCTTGTCAAATGCT